>PVJC01001624.1:0-90529 GCA_004026665.1 Murina feae | reverse complement strand
GGGACAGTGCTCAACCACTGAGCCACACCAGGCAGCTCTTGCTTTCTTTTACTGCTTTGGATGCAGATGTGCTGTCTGGACCAGCAACAGAAATCCTGCATGAACACAAGAATCCACACAGCAAGAAAGGGGAACAGCATGAGAGCAGGGCCTGGGGTCTGAGGGCATCACCGCACAGCTGTGCCACCTCAGGTCTCACCATGATTTCCTGCATCTGGGAAACCAAAGCCTTTCTTTGTTTAAGCCACTTGGCCAGCTTTCTGTACTAGGTGACCATATCCTAATGTATACATGCTCATCTGGAAAAAGGATCTTTGTGGATGTAACTACGATCTTACGATGAAAAAGGATCTTACGATGAAAAATCACCCTGGATTCAGGGTGGGCCCCTAAATCCAATGACTGGTGTCCTCATGAGTAGAGCACAGAGACACTAAGTGAAGGCCACATGAAGATGGAGGTGGGCAGTAGGGCTACGCAACCCCACACCAAGGGATGCCTGCAGCCCCGAAGCTGCACGTGGCAAGGATCCTCTCCCAGAGCCTCTGCAGGGCGTGTGGCCCTGCCACACCTTGACTACAGACTTCTAGCCTCCAGGATTGTGGGAGGGTCATTCCTGTTGTTTTAAGCCATGCCATCTGTGGTAATTTGTTGTGGCAGCCCCAGGAAGCTAATGCAGACCCGGGAGCTGGAGAGGAAAGCCTCAAGCAGCGCAGGCAGATTGCCAGGGGTGAGAGCTCCTCAGACAACCACTCCGCCTGCGAGGGCTCCATGAACTCGGCTTCTGTCCCCTTCCCTTGGCTCCCAGGGCCCCCAGAAGTGCCCCAATGCAGGCAAAGCTCCAGAAATGCTCCTCCACTGCGGGGAGCAGCAAGGCAAGTTCCAGCAGGTGGGGCCCCTCTTCCGGAGCAGCCCAATAGGCTAGGTTCCCAACTTGTGCGTGGTCCAGGGATGGGCCAGTGGCTCCAGCCTTGGCTATAAGTTAATTGCAATCACCTCTGACATTTAAAGGATACTAATGACTGAACCAGCCTGTGACTCTCCTGGCCATACCCCCTGTAAGTGTAGTCAAGCTAGAGGGCCCATGAGGGACCCTAGAGTTCACTGCCTCCAAACCCTCCCCCGCCCCCACTCCCAGTGGCCACCTGCAGAGGCCTGAGTCCATCACATGGCTCTAGTGCAGGTTCAAGCAGGTGGCCCAAGGACCAGGCCTGCAGGTGTGTTTTGTTGGCCTATGAGAGGGGAGGGGGCCTGGCCACTCAGAGGGTCAAGTCTCATCACAGCACAGGGACAAGAAGGTTTCTCCCATCGCAAATTTTGAAAATAATTTCTTAGTTGGAGGCTTATATAAGAGATTTGTGGAGCTATGACTCTCACCAGGATGCTGGTCAATTTTTTTTTCTGCTTCTAGTGAGTGGATTAGACGGGGTGACGGGTGGGGTGGCAGAGGCTGGGGATGCATGTGCCAACAGGAGAACAAGGTGCATGTGTGTTGAGGGGAGGAGGCAGCAGCAGATCTGCTCTCCAGGGGCCCACAGGCTATGAAGGTGGCATCTCCCCAGGGCCTGCCAGGTGGACAGCGCCCCTGAGAGGTCTAACAGGGGAATCCAGCTCTGCACAGCCAGGTCCTCATGCCAGCCCCTCGGGGCCTCAGCATGTTCAGCCCCAGCAGAGGGCGGACTGACTGCCAACCAGATGAGGCTGACCCTCTCACCCCCCTGCCCTCCATGCAAGGCTGAGGGTAGGGGTCAGATTCTATTTTCTACTACTTTCTCTCCAAGCAAGTAAGCCCTTGACAAACATCTGTTGTCAGAATGAGTGGAGGGAGGGAGCAGGAAGCAGAGCCAGAGGCACACAGAAAGGATGGGAGGGAGGGTGAGGTGACTGGTTCTGGGAATTGTCTGGGCACCTCAGCTAATTGAGATGGGCTGGCGGCAGGTGCTGCTGGGAGGTCCTGGTTGATGGCAGGATGTTTGTGGGGGTGTCTGGGAGTAGTCACCGTGTGGGGGTCAACAAGGAACATCCCCCAGAGCCCTTGGGGATCTTGTCTACTTCCCAAATGTCTCTGCCACTGAGTTAAGAAAAGCAAACAAAATAACACTTCCCCCTTTCCATCTCCAGAGAATTCATTAAGATGAGTCCGCCTATGCACGGAATTGGAGCCCTGGCCCCTAGCCTCATTACCATTTTAAAGGGTATCAGGAAAGAAACTACCTGCTGGGAAAACAAGTCAGCGAAGCCTGCAGTGGGAGGGCACTCGCTCCCCCTGGGCTTTCTCCCCCCTCACCACAGTGACATGGGGCCTCCGCCTCTCAGTCTGGTGGGGCTAACACCAAGGCAGAGAGTGTCAATCGGCGCCACGTTGGAACCAAAAGGCGTTTGACACCAGCTATGGCCAGGCCCAGTGCTGGGCGCACAAATAGTGGTGGATCCAAGGGGTCGCGGCCCCAGCCATGCCCAGAGCCCCTCCAGAAGCCAGAGCACAGGGGAGCTCCTGTGCAGTCAGGAGGCTAAGAGAGTCCAGGACAATGTGATGAGGAAGAGGGTGCCATGGAGGGGGCGGAACACAGGCAAACGTGCTCTGAGCTTTGACGAGTCAGAAGAACATTTCACAGCAGAGAAGGCAGGGCATTCCGGCAGAGGTGACAGATACCATGAGCCAAAGAGTGGGGCTGGGGCAGTGTCCCTGTGTGGGGAGCAGCAAGCAAGCGGGCCTCTGGACCACGGGACAAGCAGTGAGCAAGCGGATACTGGAGGGAGGTGGGCTGAGATTCTGAGGGATTCAACCAACATGGGGAGGAGGTGATCCATGCCAAGGTCACCGTCACCATCTGCCACTGCCACGAACCCCAAACAGCCAAGCGTCTTACTGTAGTCAATGGGACACCAACAAGAGGCATTATAAGTATCCTGATAATTCAAAAACTTCAAATAGAATTTCTATGAGAACCGGCCCCCCCGCCCCCACACACACAGAATACTAGGTCAGACTCCAGAACTGAAAACGGTTGGGATGGAATCCCAAATGCAGATCAGTATGGTAGAACTCCCCTTGTAGGGCGGCTGAGCCTCTGCTAAGGCTGTATCAGTGCAAAGCCCCAGCCTGGAAAGCACACAACGAAGGCAGTGTGGCTAAGACCACCCTCCCAAAGCCAGTGCCCAGGGCTGTGCCTTTCACCCAGGGCCCCTCCCCCAGAGCCTCACGTTCTGACCCTCCCATCAAGCCCAATAGTTACCCGGCATTTCAGATGATTTCAGAGGAAAAGCAGGAAATTTGAGAGAGGCAGAGAGAGGGGCTGTATTTGGGGCAAAGACGATGACTAGTCCAGGGGAAGACCCAGACTGAAGAGAAGACCCGGAACTGCAATCGCCAGTGAACTGTGTTCCGCACCCTCGGTCAGTCCAGGGAGGCAGAGAGACCTCTTACCCAGTCATCCCCAATGTGTTCTACAAATATTTCCCCTGTGAGGAGTCAGTGACAAAAAGATCCCATGGCCAGATACATCTGGGATATCCTGCACACTACACCCCCACTTTCAGCACAAAACCATACATTGAGGCAGTCAAGGCCCTGAGAAGTCCTGCAGTAGTAAGCTGATTTCCTTTTGTTCATCAGCATTCCCTACATATACACAAGCACTACACACTCCTGCCTGCCTTCTTCTCAAATAAAACCTACTAACATGCCTTGGAACCGGTACCTCACAGAACCCACTGGCTTAGAAAAATGCATTTTATTTGTCTCTGTTTAGAGGAAGAAAATATTTTTTTCTTAAAAATAACTGAAATGATTAAATTCGGTGCCTTTTGCAAAGAGCTATAGTTGTAAGGAAAATTCACTTCATTTGCACAAACCTCTCAGTCACCCTTGGTGCTAGGAAAGTGAAATGTTACTGAACCCCAAGAGCTCAGCCTTTGGGCCACCTGGAGCCACCTCTGGGCCACTGGTTGACCCCAGACCACCATGAGAGTGAGGAGCCAGGGGTCACTCCATCCAGCCTCCTGCCCAGGTAGAGCAGTACAAGCCCATCACATCAGCCTCTCCAGAGAAGACAGTGCCTCGGCAACTGTGTGCGTGTACACACGCGTGCATGCGTGTGTATGCGCCTGAATGTGTGCACGCACATGCATGAGGTCCAGTAAATAAAACCATGATCAAGGACTAAGTTCTCCTCCTGCTCTTTCACCTCCATTATTTCGCATCTTGTCCATCCTCCTCCATGTGACAACCCACCCAACTAACCAAACCCTGTAATGGTTAGACCTGCCTGTGAGCAGCAAGGTGACACAGACTGAAATGTGCCCTTTCTCTCCTGGAAAACATTTCCTGTGCTGAGGTTTGGACCTTTAGAAGGGCTCAGGGTCATTCCTGGGCTGAGGCCAGGGCACAGACGGGAGGCTCCTTCAAGGCAAAACCAACGCCCTGGGCCCTGGGAATACCCTATTCTCATCTCAGGATTACCAGTCCCAGAGAGAGACCAGCATAGTCTCCAGGCAACTGTCCTAGCTGCAGGCACCATGGATGATGGGGAACAGGGACTCCCAGGACCTCACCTGGTACGTGTTGTCGAAGCTGTCATACATGAACCTCGTGATCAGAGACGTCTTTCCGACTGTAAAACAAGAAGAGAGGGGGGTTTAGCCACGGCATCCGAGCTGGGTTCCTCTAAACGTATTTCACAAAAAGACAACAGATAACAAAGAAGCCCAAAGGAAAGGTGAGATGCGGGCAGACCTGGGAGAGGGATCCAGAGCAAGGTACCCGAGTCTACACCGGCTGGGCTGCCAGGGAGGTCTTGCCAGGCACCGAGGAGGAGGCCCGTCCCTGCCCGGTGAATTCTCACCACCCAACTCCAGCATCTTCCTTGGCCCATAAGAGTGTAAGTGACGCCAGAGCCACATGTGAAGAACTGGAGTAAGTGCGTGCAAGACGGATGCTCCTCTCACACTGGCCCATGTTCTCCTGGAAACACTGCCTTGTCATTGGTCACAGGCTGCGGAGGGGGCATGCTGTTCACTCAGCATGGAGACTGCAGAGGAAGCGGCTTTCTAAGGAACCAGGCAGCAGGGGGCGTAAATGAGACATTGCTCAGTGTCCCTCAGAGGCAGGACTATTTTTTGGAAGAGTGTGCGGCTCCTTGCAGGACGGTTAGCATCCCTGGGCCTCGCAGGCTAAGTTCCAGCAGGATCACAATGACAACCCTGGATTCCCCCACTTCGCCCACCCTCATTTGCAAATGCCCTGAAAACCACTGCTAAGGCTAAGATAACCAGGAAGTCTCTTAGGAATCCCAGAAGTGCTGCTTATCTCCCTAACTGCAGGATTTGGCTTCTGACCCAACCCTGTGCAGGTCCCCCGGGGCCTGGAAGTGACAGAAATACCTGCTGTAGCATTTCTATCATCTGGGAGGGAATGAAGGGGAGGAAGGAACATCTGTTAGGTCAGCCTCAGCATGGAATGCTTCTCTACACTGTCCCATCAAGTCTGCCATGGCCCTGGGAGGCTCAGAAGGGACTGGAACAGCTGAGCTTGGCTCACACACACAACCCTGGTGGGAAAGCAGGAGAGCCAGCACCCAAGAGTTCTCCAATCTGCCTCTCTCCGTTTCTCAGACTGGATGTCCATGGGCTCCACCTGGCGGGGTAGCCTGTCACTGCCTGAATGGAGCATGGTGACCCACGGGGCTCCTCTGGGCAAGGTCCTTCTCTGAGGCCTCAGTGGTACAACATCTAACAGACAAGGGCAGCCACCTCCTGTCAGCCTCCAGCTGTAAAAGAATGGCAACAGTCTTCTAGCCAGAAGGAACATCTGTTGGACTGTGTTTGGGACAAATTTAGGTGGCTCCATCTTTGAACCAGAATTGGTCAACCAGATCCAAATCCTAGCTGGGGTACTATTTAGCTCCATCATTCTGAGGTGGTCTCTGCCCCTCTGGACCTCAATGCCTCATTTGGACATAACATCAGAGACTTCAAAGGGCAGTAGTAGAAATGAAATCCTATATAATAAAGAGGCAATATGCAAATTGACTGTCATGGCAGCAGGGGAGCTGGCTGCTCTGCACACCTGCCACAGGAGTCTCCTCAGCTCTGCCAGGGCCCTCGGGTCCTCCTGCACACCCCACTGACTGAGTTTCAGGCAAGCAGGGCCAGCTGAGGCACAGGCAAGCCTCGGGTGGTGGCTGCCCAGCCACCCAGGGCCAGCCCGAGGCTCAGGTAACCAGGGCCGACGAAGGCTTGCACTGCTGGCAAGTGGCAGCAGCAGAAGTGTGATGCGAGTGTCACCTTCCCCTGATCTCTGGGTCGCCTCCTTCCCCTGAGGGCTCCCAGACTGTGAGAGGGGGCAGGCTGGGTTGAGGGACCTCCAGTGAATGAATTTCCATACACCATAAAAGTGCCAGGCACACAGGAAATGCTTAACACTGAAAGGAGGTAGGTACCAGGTAACAGCTGATACCACCGCCACGACTGAATTCACCTTGCCCATCATGTCTCTTCATCTGGCTGTTCCTGATCTTTCTTCTTTATAATAAAACTGGTACCTTATAATCGTTCTGGTGAATTATGGAGCCTGAGGAGGGTCATGGGAGCCCTTGGCTTTGTAGCCAGTTGGTCAGAGTGTGGTGTCCTTGGGGACCCCACATACGGCTGGCAGTCTCATTGGGGACTACACCCTTAAACTGGGAGTCTGACACCAACTCTGGGTGGGCAGTGCCAGGAAGGACTGCAGTACCCCAGCAGGTGTCAGAAGAGCCACATTTCTGGAAGAATCTCTCTGAGGTGAGCAGTAATGCACCCAAGGTCTCTTCTAACTGCAACTGAAAACTGTTCCTTGAAAAGCTATTGATGGGCATTTAATCTGTAAAGTACTTTCCAACTGCTTTAAATCTCCCCTTAAATTTCATATGAAGGTGGGAAGTGGGGGCTCCCCACCCAGAATGGCCTAGCTGGAGATTGCTAAGAGGACCCCAGTGTAAAACGTGGAGCAACACTGAGCCAGCGAGAGGCAGACAGATGGGAGGGAACACAGCTTCCTCCTTTTCCAAAAGACCATGAAAAGTGACAGCCTCCTCCTGGGGAAGAGGGGCATGGCAGGGCCCACTGGTAACTTCCCTGGGCAGTGACACTCCCGCATCTTACTCCCGGGGGACAAGAGGGGAGCATCAGGGAGCAGGGTGAGAAGGTGCAGAGACACCAGGCTCCTTTCTCGCAGGTTGTCCCTCGGGGCAGCTGAGCAGACAGGCAGGAAAGACAGTGGAAACACAAAGCAGAACAGGGGGTTCATGCAGTAGCTGAAAACTCAGAGATCCCCACAGGGTTTCCAATGCCGAGTCACTCCTTCTCAGGACACCAGCCCCTGGCAGTGGATTCGTACTGGCTCACAAGGTAGAAGGAGAAAAATCCCAAGAAGACAAGTTGTTCATTGGGACTGTCAGGAGGAACAGGAGTGGGGACCTGGCCACAGCCAATATTTTCTGAACATTCCCACCATAACTGTCATAGGCAACATGTGTGTTTATAGAACTTGTTCCAGGCACACGCCAGGGGCCGTGCCAGGAGGATTTACATGACAGGAGTAAACAGAGGAGAGGGGACACCTGCTGCCTGAAGCTGCAGGATTCCACGCCTGCAGCTATGTTGTGCTAAGCCCTCAGCACTGACCCGTGTGGTCCTCCACTCTGAAGCGGTCACCCCCACTTTCTACAAGGGGCAATGAGTTGACAGCCTCGTGCCCAGGGCCAGAGCTGAGTGAGGCCAGGATGAGGCGGCCTGACCAGGAACTGAGCTCCGATTTCTGACCCTTCTTGGCATCTTTGAGTCAAACTGGGGTTCAGGGTCCTGCCGGGTCATTACTGTCATTGCTGTGGCTGTCCCGGAGTCTTGGGGAACAGCCTCTGCCAAGCCCAGGCACCTCTTCCTTGGGACCAGCTGCAGATGAGGGCCTCTCCTCACTCGGGAAGTGCTTGACCCAGACCAGAAGGTCAGACACTAGAAACTGAGGTGCCCTGGGGGGCCCAGGAGGGCTTATAAAGTGAGAGTGGGCAGGTTTGAACACCGGGGGCCCAGTACCCCAACCGAGTCCTGGGCTGGATGACCAGATCATCACTGAGTAGTTGCAAAAGGGAATCTCTTTCTATCCCTCTAGGCTTGTCCTCATTTCTGGGGCAGAAGTCCACCTCCTCCCTGCCTCAGAGCTTCCCCGTCATCACCCATCCCCTTTCCCAGGCTGCCCAGATAACGGGGCTCAGACCCTTTCTGAACTTTTCAGCTCGGCTACTGCTTAGACCTGTCCAATGGCTCTTCCTCCCTGCGGCATGTATCTGCACTACTCTTTGCAAGCAGAGGGCTGGTGTGTCCTGATCCAGCCCCCATCGTACAAGTCCGACTGCAGGGCCTCCACCGTGGCGCTGACCCAGGGCTCCAGGGCAGAACTCAGGGATGTTCAGGTACTGCAGCTCTCAGAGGAAAGCCTGGTCACGCTGTCTGACATGAATGCAGAAAAGGCATCCTCCTCACTGTGTCTGGGAGGCTTCCTAGGGCCCCTTGCACACCGCTGCCCAGGCTCCACCCTGGCATCACATTAAGAGGCTGAGTTGGTCAAAGAGCTGTCCAGTGCCAAGCTCCTCTCCCCTCTGAAGGGCTGTTGCCCCTTCCTCACCCCATACCTGAGCAGGAGGTACTGGAACCCGGAAATGGTTAGCTTGCATAGTCCACCTACTTGGCCACTTCCCCAGGCTCACCACAAAGAGCAGGAGGAGGCTGGAGCCATCACCTGACTGGCCACTAATACTGGGCTGTAGCCAAGGGGAGACTGGAGAGGGGCAGTGACATTTAACCGGTGCTGATAGGGATAGGCACCTGGGAGGGACAGGAGACACTGCCCCTCCCTCCCCACCCCACCCCGCTGCTCACAGCCCCTGCAGCCTCTGAGAGAGTGGTCCTCCCCCAACAGCTCTGTTCTCAAGGTCACACTGGGCTCTGTTCTCAAGGTCACACTGTCCTGAATCCAGCTAACAACAATCTGAGACACCAGTACGGCAAAGCTAAGCCTTTTCTGAAGGCAAAAGGATTTTATTAAAAACTGCCAGGATTTTATTAAAAACAAGCAGCCAAATCATTTGAGCTTTCTTTTATCTCGGCTCTTGGCTTCGCAATATTCCCACCTGATCAAGCAGAGAGATGCTAGTTTAGTCCCACCTGATCAAGCAGAGAGATGCATTTTCCTTTCAACCAAACGAGGGTCAGACGATTCCTTACTGAGAGCATTTACCAGGAACCTTTAGAAAGAAGGAACAGGAACTCGAACACTTATGGGGTTTCTCTTAGAACCAGATAAGAAATCCGGGGCTTTCCTGAGGGCCCTCATTTGATCCTCGTCACGATCCAATGAGTGAGCTATTATGCCCCAGGCCACGGAGCTGGTAAGCAGTGGAGCTGGCGCACAAACCCAGATCTGACCCAAAGTCCACGCCTCACCCATGACTGCCATGTGAAACCAAACCCACCCAGGACACCGGGCCTTGGCTTGTGCCCAGGCCATAGGTGACGGCCGAGTGGCCCGTGAGCCTCCAGATTCCCACGCTGACACTGTCTCCCTCTTTGAAGGACCCCTCTCCGCCCTGCCATCTCCAGAGTAGGTGTGGGATTGGTTGGAGAGATTGCCACGCTGGCCAGAAACATAGAATGTGAGGCAGAGCACAAGAAATTAGCTGGCGACTCCGCAGAGGGTCTGCCAAGGCGTGGCAGAGTGAGCACCACCCATGAGGTGACCCCCTTGCCCAGCCCAGCCCGAACCTTGGCCCACAATCTGCTCTCAGCCAACCATTCCCATTGATCACCCATGCCAACTCCAGGACACTGCTAAGCAGACAGTGGGATCCCGCCTGGTCCTCCTCAGGGTCACAGAACTGGCCCAGAATGGGAGGCAGAAAAGACCTGGTGGAACCCACTGCCATTTCTAGGCCACCATGGTGGGCTGCCCCCCTCTTAGATGCCTGGGAAAGAGTCTCTGAATCTTGGCCCATAGTCCTCCTTTAGCCAGCTCTAGGTCAGAGAGTGTCTGCAGTTGTCAGAAGGTGGCCCTGGAAAAGGCAAATCTGCCCTCAAGCCAGCAACCCATTCCTAGCCTGGCTGGCTGACTCGGTTATCCCATCAGTTCAATTTGCAGAATACAGCCAGGAAACGCTGTGAGTGCTGGGAAGGGCCTGCTCTGAGGGGCTCTGAGGAGGATGCACCATGCCCTGCAAACCTTTGCCCCAAAGCCCCCCATTACTGGCCTTCCTATGGATGCCCAGCCCCGGGCCCTGTGGTAATAAGACACCAGCTACATCTACCTGAGCCTTGTTTTCTTTTGTTCTGTTTTCAGAAAAATAGAAAATCCAACCCCAACCTTGCGGCAAGGTGAGCAAGCCAGGGGGTATGGGGAGCCAGGCTCCCCCCTCCGCACCCACCCTGCCACCAGTGCGCAGAAAGGTGGCTCCAGACCAGGGCTCTGCCAGCTCCTACCCGGGTCCTGAGGGGCCCACTGGCTCACTGAAGGCTAAATGAGGAAACACGTGAAAAATCCCATTTCAAACTGTTCCCCCAAAGACTCCGACGGTAATTAATATGCAAAGCTCTTCGTTGGACACTTTAATTAAGTGTGTTAATTCCCTTTGCCAGAGGATGCTCAGCCACCTGGGCCTCACTGAGGAACTCAGGGAAGACGGAACCAAGGAGGGAGGAGGGGAAGGGGGTTGGCAGGACAGAGGTGGGCTGGGCTGACCCAGACCCCTTCTCCTGCTCCAGTTGGGAGACTGACCCATTGCTGACCCTTATGCTGCCCCATTGTCCTCCACCCGTCCCATGTCCTCTGAGCAAGCCCAGTGACCCCAGAAAGCCTGCCCTGAGTCAGGTCTAGGGGGTATCATCCACTAGCCTCACAATGCCCTCCCCCACCTGCTAGAAAAGAAAAAGCCTGGGGTGCAGGAGGAAGGACTTGGCCCTGTATGTGTCCCTGGCTGGCTATGGGCTGTGGACCTGTCCAGTTCCTGCTCAGGATCTCAGCTTCCCGTTTGGGTAAGAAGGAACAGGGCGAGTGGGTCCTAAGAATCCCATCAGCATAACAGCCCATGCTCCAATCATGTAGAAAGGGTGAGGAAAAGGGAAAGGGAAAATAAAATAAAGTCCTGTGTGACCAGGAAAGCTAGGACTCCAGGTGGGGAGTTTTCCTCGTGTCTGCAAACCCACAGGATACTCCCAGGAAGGCCGGTCCTCCACTCCATCATTCCTCCAGAACACCTTAACTCAGCCCTGTGGTTTCAGGGACATGATGGCCTGCCAGGGCTGCCCTGTGGAGGTTGGGGCTGGGGATGTGGAGGTTCAGCCTCAGTCTCCCTTCCTGACCCACCTCCTACTGCCTTCCCCAGAGGTTTCACATTTGGCAGAAAGAGGCGAGTTCCAAGGAAGCAGGTGGCCAGCAGGGTTGGGCTTGGAGAAACCCCCGGCTCAGATGGCCACACCAGCACCGCTGGTTGCCACAGGGGAGGTCTGGCTACGTCTCCTTCTGCCTGGTGGCATGCTCTTCTCTTTGCTTTTCTTCTTTTCCTCTCTAGCTTCCCCCGACTTTCCAAAGCCCCCACACCCAGCCTATAACCTGGTCTTGACCTCAGCCCCTATCTCTGCCAGGACCCCATGAGCTTTCAGGACACTGCAAATCACCGCTGCCCAACCCAGTGCATAGAAAGGCAGCCCCAGACCAGGGCTCTGCCAACTCCTACCTGAGTCCTGAGGGGCCAACTGGCTCAGCTCCTACCTGAGTCCTGAGGGACCAACTGGCTCACTGTGGGCTAAATGAGGAAACATGTGAGAAATCCCAATCCACACGAGGAGCTTCTAATTAAGCTAGTCTACACCTGACCTGAGGCTTCCTCTCCTCCCCAATCATTAGTCTATATATTAATTGTCTACACAGATCCGCTGGATAGAGAGCATAGCTTTCTCTTATGTACAATTCAGAATTCTGAGATAGATATAAGGCAAAGGAGATGTTGAAAAGAGGAGACAGGAGCAAAAACATTACTTACAGAAACATCTTATAACATCTTACTCAAGTTACTTTAGTCAGACTAGGAAGCTGCCTGATCTACCTGGCAGTCATGGGATTATGTCAAAGAAAAAAATAAAAGTAAAAATACAGGACAGCCTGGCTACTATGGCTCAGCGGTTGAACATCAACCCAGGAACCAAGGGTTCACTGGTTTGATTCCTGGTCAGGGCACATGACCATGTTGCAGGCTTGATCACCATTGGGGATGTGTGCAGGAGGCAGCCGATTGATGACCTCTGTCATCAATTTTTTTCTATCTCTCTATCCCTCTCCCTTCCTCTTTCTCTAAGAAACAATAAAAACATATTTTTTAAAAATACACGACCAACTGCAATAGTCACAGTACTCATGAGGTAAAACCAAACTGGTTGCTGAGCTTTTTGTAAGAATTGAATAGCAGAAAGTTCTTGAAAAGAGTCTAGAGTACAGTAATCATGTGGCCACTTACAGGGCAAATGTACATCCTATATAATCATATATAATCCTATATAATAAAAGGGCAATATGCAATTTGACCCTAACAGCAGAACAACTGGGAATGACTGGTCACTATGATACACACTGACCACCAGGGGGCAGATGCTCAATGCAGGAGCTGCCCCTAGTGATCAGTGCACTCCCATAGGAGGAGTTCTGCTCAGACACAAGCCAGGCTGACATCTGCCAGTACAGTGGTGGTGGTAGGAGCCTCTCCCGCATTCTCAGCAGCGCTAAGAATGTCTGACTGCAGCTTAGGCCTGCTCCCCACTGGCAAGTGGATATCCCCCGAGGGCTCCTGGGCTGCCAGAAGGATGTCTGACTGCCAGCTTAGGCCCAATCCCCTGGGGAGTGGGCCTAAACCAGCAGGTGGACATCTCCTGAGGGGTCCCAGACTGTGAGAGGGCACTGGCCAGGCTGAAGGACCACCCCCCCCCTCAAGTGAACTGGGCCTCTAGTGTTTATATAATCAACTGGATGAACATCACTGATGAAAATCAAGGATGCTAACAGCCCCTGTCCGAGTCAATGTTTGCAGCCATGGGCCCAGACCGATGTGCCTTACAAATAAATAATTAAACAAAAAATCAAGGTTCCAAGATTTCAGCTTCTGATCAAGATGAAGTAATAGGGACCAGATTTATCCTCTCACACAACAGAACTAAAAGACAGATACAATATATGAAATAATGATTTTCAAGACACTGGACTTCAGGCACTGAAGGTAATTACCTCTGAGAGGCATGAAACAAGTGAGGTGAGCCCCACAACTGCCCCCAAATTATTGCGTTGAGAAACTTACAGGCTACAGCATAGGGAGCAGGGAGGCAGGTGGAACCTGATGGACTTCCTGAATTAAGGAGATAGAGCTAAGAGTCTGAAGTTCACAAGACAGTGTCCCAGAGAAGAGGGAGATGCACAGAGAGAGAACCCCAGAGGTCTGCAAAGGGGCTCCTCTGAGTTTTCAGTTGAGGACTGCTTAGTACATGTGTGTAAGGAAACCTATTCAAGACTGGGTTACAGGAAACAGTGCCTGGAATCCACACAGGGCTTGGGAGAGTGCCTGTTCCCATCTGTTCCTGCCTGTTTCCAGAGTGGAAATCTCAGGACATTGGGGAGAGAAGTCAAAAGGGCTGTGCCTCCATAGTGGGTAATAATTAGCCCCACAATGAACACCACCCTGGTCTCAACTAACAAATCTTAAGAATGTTTATAGGAATACAAAAACAACCCAGTAAGATGGCAAAAGTCACAATGTCTAGAGTCCAGTTAGAAAATTATCAGGTAGCCCTAGCTGGTTTGGTTCAGTGGATAGAGCCTTAGCCTGAAGGGTCCCAGGTTCGATTCTAGTCAAGGGCACATGCCCAGATTGTGGGCTCCATCCCCAGTAGGGAGCACGCAGGAGGCAGCCAATCCGTGATTCTCTCTCATCATGGACATTTCTATCTCTCTCTTCCTTCCTCTCTGAAATCAGTAAAAATATATTTTTTAAAAATTACCAGGTATGTTAAGAAATAATAAAATATACCCCTAAAGAAGGGGAAAACACAATCATTTGAAACCAACCCCAGATGTTAGAATTAACAACGACATTTTAAAAAAAGTTATTCTAACTGCATTTCATATGTTCAAAAAGTTAAACAGAGATGTGGAGAATATTAAAAAGGACATGACAAATTTATAGAGCTAAAAACTACAATGTGTAGGGTAAAAAAATATATACCGATGAGATTAACAATAGATTAGACACTACAGAAGAAAGTACCAGTGAACATGAAACATGCAGAAAAAGGCTAAAAATAAATAATTGAAACAACAGTGAGTTGTGGGATGATGTCAAATAGCCTGACTTACATGTAACTGAAGTCCTCAAAGGATTGGAGGATGGGGATGGTGACAGCAAAATATATTTGAAGAAATAATTACTGAAAATGTTCTAAATTTTAGGAAAACTATATATCCACAGACCTAAAAAGTTCAATGAATCTCAAGCAAAGGAAACATAAAGAAACCAAACAATGCACATCATATACAAATTGCACAGAATCAACAATACAGAGAAAATCACAAAAGTAGCCAGGGGAAAAAAATACCTTATGTACAGGGAAACAAAGATAAAGAAGACAGCAATTTCTCTTCAGAAACAATGCAACATGACAAAGGAGCCATTTACAAACTGCTGAAAGAAAAACCCATTAACCTAGAATTCATTAACTTTCATATATATAACATCTTTCAAAAGTAAAGAAGAAATACTTTTCAAACATACAATGCTGAATTTATCACCAGCAGACACTCCCAAGAAATGGTACAAGACGTCCTTCAGAAAACTGAAAGGACACCAGATGGAAATATAGATTTACACAAAGGAATGAGGAACACAGGAGATGGTCACTACATGGATAAATATGTAAGATTTCTTTCATATTGTTAAAATCTCTTTATAACTGACTGTTTAAACAAAAATTACTACACTATGTTGGACCATAGACCCAAGAAAACATAGAACAAAAATCTTGTTACCTTGACAGAAACTATACAGACTAGAAGAAAAGGAAGTGACATTTTTGAAGGAGTAAAAGAAAAATATTGTCAACACGGAATTCTATACCCAGCAAAAATCTTTCAAAAATGAAGGTAAAATAAAGAAAATCAAATGCTGAGATAATTCATTCTAAGAGACCTGCAACACAAGAAAGGAAGTTTTTTGGCAGAAGGACAGGAGACCTGCACACTCACAGTATAGCCAACATAGTCGAGACATACATTCAAAGTCTGATAGATTTTAATCCTGGCTCTGCCACTTATTTCCTGTGTGATCTTGGGTTAGTTACCATCCTCTGAGGCACAGCTTCCTTATATTAACAACTAGAGGCCTGGTGCCTTGGCTGGCTCGGTGCCCGGTGCTTAGGGTAGAGTTCCTAGGCCTGGCTGGCAGTCAGGGCTGATCTGCAGGGTGATCAGGAGAGGGTGACCCCCCACAAGCAGGTGGCTGGTCTTGCGCCACCTGCTTGCCGGCCTCGCTCCTGGCCACCTCTGCAGGTCGTGGCCTGCAGGCTGGGGGCAGCTCCTGTGTTGAGCATCTGCCCTCTGGTGGTCAGTGCACGTCATACCGACCAGTCATTCTGCTGGTCTTTTTGCTGTTTGGTCGATTTGCATATTAGGGTTTTATTGTAGAGGATTGTACAGGATGGGAGCAGAAATGACTACCTCACAGCAGTGTTATGAATCCTCTGAGAACAGTAAAAAGTTAACATTCTGGGTGAAGGCATATGGGAAGTCTTGGTACTGTTCTTGCAATTTTCTATAAGCCTAAAGTTATGTCAAAATAATGCTGATTTAAAAAATTATGCACACACATGTACACATCTATTTCTCTCAGATTACTGTCACATTCAGGAAATATTGTGCTGATTAGTTAGACATTCTGGTCAACATGACATTTTCCTAAAGAACTAGACTGTAACTATACTTGGCATCAAATTAATCTTCAGTGAAGCAGGATCTAACTGGGTACTGGGGAACTGCTGTGGGCACTTATAACCACAGACCAGGAGATGGAGCAAGTCCAGATAGATAAGCTCAGCAGGCAGAACCCATGTGTAACCACCATGTGTGCATGTTCACTGACACGTGCAAACACACACACACACACACACACACACACACACAAGCTCAATGAAACAGACACTAGAAGCCCTGGTGTATGGAAACCCTCTAGTTCCCCTGGTGTCTTAGCTGTGAAACTGAGAACCTTACAAATACAACATCTTCAGGGCTCCTTGAAAACCATCTGAGATCTGACCACACAGTTGTGTGGGCTGAAGAACTCCTCCCACCCAGTCAATCCACCCACTTGTCTGGACCCTCTCTGTCTCACTGAGTCATCTCAAACACTTGTCAGCTTCAAGTAGGGGCAGGGTCTATCTTCCAGGTTCCACACCAGCACCAGCACCAGCACCCGCTATCTTTGAGGACTAGCCACCCTCCAGCATCATCTCAGAAAAGGAGTTCCTGTCACAGCATACACCATTACCCTCTGGCCTGGCTTTCCTGGATAGCCAGACCGGTGGGCAGAATGTAGTCCATTTCAATTGGTTTGCAGCTCAGCCTAGTTCCAGACAGACCCTACACATGCCAATCACATTCATGTGTTTGAGTGGCTGCCTGGGTGCTGTGAAGAATTAATTCATAGTGAGTATATGTATGTTTGAGAGAAATGTAAGTATGCTTAATCCCCATTACCAGCTGATCTTTTTACAAGGTCAGTACGAATGCAATTTGGTAATTTACTTAACTGGTAGGAACTCTTGGCCCATCCACAGCATGGTGTTTGGTAAAGTAATATATATGCTCATGTTTATCCTTTTCTTGCCAAGGAAATTGCTGCTGGCATTGATGTGAAAAGCCTCACTTACAGGGGTAGTGAGAATGGGGAGAAAGAGTGTTGAGAGCCCTAACTGGTTTGGCTTAGTGGATAGAGCGTCAGCCTGCGGACTGAAAGGTCCCAGGTTTGATTCCGGTTAAGGGCATGTACCTTGGTTGCGGGCACATCCCCATTAGGGGGTGTGCGGGAGGCTGCTGATCGATGTTTCTCTCTCATCGATGTTTCTCACTCTCTATCTCTCTCCCTTCCTCTCTGTAAAAAATCAGTAAAATATATATTTTTAAAAAAAGAGTGTTGAGAGGCATGGTTTGTGTTTCCTAGATTGTTATTTGTGGTCCAGTCAGAGGACCTTTGTGACAATGGACCCACAGCTCCCATCCCTGGGGGCACAGGTGTGGCCAAGTTCACTCAGGAAAGTGGAAGGTGGCCTCCAGATTGTAGGCGGTTGTAGGCAGAGCATCTTCTCAGATGCCTACCCCCTCTCAGAGGAACCCCGGGGCTGGACAGTCTTGGGTGCTGACTCTGAGGTCTCTATGAGCCTAGGGAGCTAGCTGTTCCTGGCACTTTTGCTGACCCAGCTTCACTCCTGTCCTCACACAGCCTGCACAGTGCTGTTCACCTTGCTGCTTTGACAAAGAGAAATTGGGTGCATTCCCAGGCCCTGCAACTCCACAGTCAGCTGGTGAGAAGGAAGGATATGTAGGCTTCCCCATTCTCAAAAGACAGAAGCCTCCTCCTCCCTCAGGACAGACTCAAAGTCACCTGCCCAGGATTTAATCAAAGAGTAGGGAACAGGCTTCCAGGTAATGTTTAGTGTTGTGTTCTGGGATGGAAAAGGCACTCTAGATTCCAAGGACCCTGGGCTTGGAAGTGGGCACAGGACCACCCAGAAGGCAATTGTGTCTCCACCCCTGTTGGACCAGAAACGACAGCTGCTCAGCTTTGGGGGCCAGGCCATGGGAATGGAGTAAGGGGAATTGGGTTAATGCCCAAGTCTACCCCTGGGTTTGAATGCCTAGGTAACCAAGACAGGGAGATAGCCAGGCTCACCTGTTTCCACCCCACAAACTCCGGGGCCCTAAGGAGCCCATCTCAAAAGCAGCACCACAGATGGCAAAAGCCATCAGAGCTCGAGCTGATCTTGTCCAAGCTGCTCACTGAGCTGAGTTGTAAAGGTGGAGAAGAGGGGCCACTTGCCTAAGATCACACAGCCCCAGGGTCATGGCCAGACAAAGCCTCTCCTGGTGCACAGCCAAGAGCTCCACCTCAGAGGTTTCTCTGGGTCCAACTGTGCCAGGGCAGGAAGACCCTGCCTCCTGAAGTCCCAGTGGAAACACACAACATGGGAAGGGCTGAGGAACAGCACAGAGTAAACAGTCCCAAGGAGCAGAAGGCTGGCTCCCAGAAAGATCACAGATCAGAGTAGCTTCAGAATGCCAAGTCATGGCAAGAAGGTACCACCTAGAAAGCATCTCATCATGTGACAAGAAAAATCAAAGGTGCAGAAGCAGGAGGGTTTGCTCGAGGCCACAGGAAGGGAGAGCAGTAGTAGAGTGGGAACCAGAGCCCAGCTCCCGGGGGCTTCCCTCGTGCCTGCTATGGGTGGCCCCAGCCAACTTTGTAACTGGGAGCAGGTCACAGCCCCTCCTCGATGCTCTAACTCCTTGTCTGCAAAATGAGGGCATCTCTAAAGCATTCCCTCCCTCAAACATCTTCACCCCATCTGTGCTGTGTAACAAACACCACAACCTTAGTAGCTTAAAACAACATACAGGACTATGTCACAGTTTCTGTGGGGCAGGAGTATGGGCACGGCTTATCTGGATGCTCTGCTCAGGGTCTTACAAGGGTGCAATCTTGGTATCAGCTGGGCTGTTTCTTTCTGGAGCTCAGGGTCCACTTCCAAACTCCTGTGGTTGCTGACAGAATTTAGTTCCTTGTGGCTGGAGAACTGAGGTCCCCATGTTCTCAGGGGCCGTGGGCCAGGGGCTGTTCTCATCCAGTTCCTTGCCACAAGGCCCCCTCACAGACCCTCTCACACTTGGCAGGTACATCCCACACCTTTCCTACACCATAGTGGCTAGAAGCATGTCTCAGGATCCATGTGCATTCAAGGGGAGGGGATCATGCAAGGATGTGAGTCATTGGGGGTCACCTTAGGTCATGTTTACTACACCATCACACATTCACAGGTTCCTAAGAGATGCTGCCTCTACTCTTCCCTCAGCCTCCACCTCCTTTCACATATTGGTGAAGTAGCTAATCACCTCACAGGTCTCTCTCTGTCTTAAGACTGAAGCTACCAGCTGGCTTGGATGGAGGCTGTGGGTGGGCAGGGGCTGACCCCCGTTGTGCCTGCTTCACTGTGCATTTTGTCACACTGCCCAGCGAGTTCTCCCACATCACACCCAGCCCTCCCCCAAGCAGAGGTGGATGGATGAGCCAACAATGCTGTCCATACCAGAACCTGGCCTTATTTGGCCCTTTTGCTGCAAGTGGCGGCAGGAGAGGAGCCAAGTTCCTTTGGACCAACATCTGGGGTTCTGCGCTCTTCTGATGTGGGTGGGGGAGAAGCAGGGTGGATAGGCTAGCTGAGTACCTTTTCAGGCCTGCATTTCATATTCTGGCCTGGACAGAAGCCTGCAGTGCTGTGGCTGGATGTGGAGCAATGGAGGGGGAGACTTAATGAATTAGGATCAGGGGAGAATTTCTGGATCTTGGTGGTACACGTAGGATTTGTTAATATCCTAAAAATAAGTGGCTAATTTGGTAACAGTCTTTTTTTTCCTTCTCCCTAAAAAGAAATCCTTCCCAGAGGTTCTAACACAGAGAGCAGAACTAAACAAAAATCTCCTGCCCCCAACACTACACCCTACTCACAGCAGCCCAGCCTGGGAACCGCTGGAGCTGGGAACTGCTGGGGAGGGAGACAGCTCAGTCTACTCACTGCCGCCCCATGTTGGCAGCACTGGGGGAGTGAAGCTGATGGACGTCCTCCCTGATCCCCAGGGCAAGGTGAGGACCCTTCTCTCCACTCCTCCTGCTCTGCCTGGCTACAGGTTATCTGCCATCTTATAACAGCAGCCCCGCTGCTCACCTCATCCTCCACACAAAACAGAACTAGTCCTGTGCTCCAATATGCAGGAATGCTTCCATGGGAAACTTCAGCCTTTGTGTTCCATTTGGTCAGAACCCAGGGGTGGACAGCGCCACTAGAGCAGCAAACCACCCTGGCTTTTTCAAAGCCCCAGGTCATGGCCAAAAAAGACTGTGGCTCACCTAAGCCTGACTCTCTGGTGATAGCACCTTCCTCCTCCATCGCCGTGATTTCACAGCTCTCTTCCCCCCACACTTGTTTTCTCTCCCAGCCCCCTTCCTTCATTGGAAGAGGAAGAAACAATTCTTCGAAATGCTTCCCTTTACCCTCTTCAGTCTGTGCAGTGTCTACTCCCCGCTCAGCAACAGGTCAGAACAGAACATGTTCTCTGCCTCTCTCAGAATCAGCCACCCCCAGAGGGACCTGTCTCTGGTGCAGAGGCCACAGGCACAACTCTCCCGTCCTGAACCAGGAATGCGGTTTTTTGGTTCTGCCTCTGCCTCAGGGGTCGGGGAAATGGGGGACCAGCGGGTGTTCCTACAAGTCAAAGCTGAACTGAGCTGCTTGTGGCCAGCTTCCAGGCCAGCTCTTCTCCAGACCAGCAATCCTGGCAGGGAGACACCTTTACTGAGCACCACGCCAAGGGGACAGCTCTCCTTACCCGCCCTGACCTTGGAGACGATTACTCAGGCACTGCGCTAAGGGCCATGGGCGGTGACTGAAACATGCTGTGGTCACTGATGACGCATAATAGGATATTCTCCACCCACCAGGCCCCCTAGCAAAGGAGTGCAGGTGGCGCTCAGTAACCTCTATGGGCCCTGCCTGGACAGAAGGCAGGAGGAGTAAGGAACAGGGGTCACCAGGGCTTTGGGGGCTGGAGTTTCAGGCCTCGAGAACAGACCATGAGCTGGCCTTGCAGGCAGGGAACTGCGCCAGCTGGCCTGAATGGGCTGCCTGCTCTGGGCTAGGGCTGGGTTCAGGATGGCAGCCCCACCTCCACTCTGGCTCCATGGCTCTCGCCCTTCCGCTTTTTGTGCAGCCAGTTTCTGTCTCCAAGGCAAAGAGGGGCGCTCTCCCCTACACATCACTGCCTCTCTTGAGTCCTGAGGGACCCCTGAGCTTGCTGGGAAGCTGGAGGCTGGTAGAGAAGAGCAAGGGAATTCCTGGGAGAAAACAAAGAAAGCGACTCACGTGTCCCTGGAAGAGGAGCCTAGCAAGGGAGAGAGTGCTAGGAAGCTACACAAGGAGCTAGGGGAGCTCACATGCCCACTCGTGCCCGCTGGATGGGAGAGGGTGGAGGGAATTCTCACACTCAGGCACCGGAGGGATCTGGGGAAGCTTCCACACCCAATGAACACAGGGCAGAGGGAGCTCACAGGCCCAATGACCAGGGGTTGAGGAGCACAGATGTCTAACAGCCAGCTCCTCACCAGGTAGCCCATTCTGCCCTGGGTAGGTGGCAGAAGAGGGGAATCTGGGAGGGCTGCCAGCGTCCCGGAGCACCCCCTTGGCAGGACGGAAGCAGTCAGGGAACCCAGGGCATTGGGGAGGCGGGCAGGACAGAGCACGGCAAGGTGGCCAGTTTTGGTACATCTGAGGATGGTGTGACCTTGCAGGGGAAAACCAAGCTCCTCCTCTACAAGCCTTCATGGTTCCTGCGTCCTCACTCTACAGAAAAGAATCAGGGAACTCGACATCCCCAGTGGGGCTGAACTTCACAGCCAGAGGAGAAACTTTGGCTTACTCGCACGAGTCCTCCTCTCACCTTATCCTCAGAAAGTTCCCAGCCTTGTCTGGTTCAGGCTGCCTGGATCTCCTGTCTCCAACAGGACCCCACCCCACCTTCTTCTAATCCATGATCACATCCTCCTTAATCCAAATGCCAGGGGGTCCTCACTGCCTGGAGGGAAGACCCTGACTTCTGCATGTGGGAGCGAGGCTCTCTGTGGCCTGACTTCGCCTATTTGCCCAAGTTCAGCTCCTGCTCCCACCATGTTATGCCCACCCAGGCCACAGTCCAGCCACCCTGTACCACACTCCATTCCCCAGAATCCCCAAGCCCAGTGGTTGTTAACCTTCCCAATGCTGCAACCCTTTAATACAGTCCCTCATGTTGTGGTGACCCGCAACCATAAAATGTTCGTTGCTACTTCATAACTGTAATGTTGCTACTGTTATGAATCATAATGTAAATATCTGATATGCAGGATGTATTTAGGCGAACCCTGTGAAAGGGTCGTTCGACCCCCAAAGGGGTCGGGACCCACAGGTTGAGAACCGCTGCCTTCACAACCTTCGGCCTTGACACAGCCTGGCCCTCTACTTACCATGCCCACCTTTGTCTGCCCATAAAGTCCTGCTCACTGTGCACAACCTCCTCCTCCCCCAACAACCCCAGCAGACCCTGCCCACAGCCTTGCTGAGTACTGAACACTGTCTGGCTGGGACTTACGCCCTGCTTACCTCGCCAACTGCTATTCTAATCACATGCCTCAAAGCCTGCGCCCCTGCAGGCACCTGGGCTGTGCTCCCGGGGAAGTACCAGAGCAGTGAACATGAGGGGCCCTTCCGTGAGCAGCTGGAGGGGTCCCACCGAATGGGGCAGGGTGAGTCTGACCCACTTCCTGCTGGGATGGGCAGCAGGGAAAACACCCACCAGGGAGTCAGAGTCCCAGGGGCCCTTCCCAGCTCAGCAGTAAGCACTCTGGGTCCTGCACTCCATGTAAAAGCCTTCACCTCTCAGAGCCTCATGGTCTTCATTTATAAAAGCAAACACGCAGCTCTACCTGTCAGATCCCATGGATGTGCACCTTGTGATTCACGACACCAAGCTGACAGATCAATGATTCTCAAAACTTGCAGCCCTACCTCTTTCCCTCATCCATCTACAAAGGGAGGCTGCTGTCACTATTTCATTAACAAATTACCTCTCACCTGAGCGTTTACCACATGCCATGCAGTGAAGCAGTCAGTCTTCGTGAAACCTCAAGGCAATAATCACCCCAGTGTCTGGGGAGGAAAATGAGCACAGAGTGGTCCTGTTCCATCTCAGCACCATCCAGACATGGGGGGTGGGGAGGGAAGGACAGGAGGGCTGGGGAGGAAGCCAGGCCTGAGGAGGATGGAGAGATGGGATTGGAGTAGGAGCTGGGGCGGGGTCGGTAAGTGGGCTCGCCTGGTGGACACACTGCAAACCTCTCTAGGTGCTGGCCCTTTCCCAGCCTTCCCTGCATACCACCCGCCACCTGGCTGCAGAAGGAAGTGTCCTAGAGATGGAGTATCTGGGAGCTGTCACACGTTATGTCCTCATCATAGGTCCCCTCTGTACAGAGTAAATGCTTGCCAGCAGGAAGGGCAGGACAGCCCCGTCCCTGTTGCCTGGCAACCTGAGCCAAATACACCCTCAAATGGATGAGCCAGAGTACCCTGGGGGCACACAAGGGAGAGCTGGGGCCAGGGAGGTGGGCCAAGACTGCCTCCCAGGAGAAGAGGGTGCAGGCTGGAAAGGACCCTGCACTGGGGCCTGCGGGCAGAAGATCCAGGGGTAAAATAGCTGACGGACACCCTGATCCCACACCCTCCTCCCTGCAGCCCCTCTTACCCTTCTGACCAGCAGTGCCATCTCTCCAGGATGGGAGTGCTACTGGCTTGGCATCATGTTCTAAGATGGCACTGAATCATGAGCAAGAGTTAGAGATCCATTGGCTGGAGTGGTCACTCAGTCCAGCAACCTCTGGGCTCACATCGAGAAAGCCAGAGATGGAATAAGGCCTGTCCAACCACACAACTGACTGGCGGCTGGCCGGGGCCAGAATCAGGGTCTCCAGGGCCCTGGCTGCTCCAGATCTGGGGGGAGGATGAGGCCAGGCACTTACTTTGATTAGTTCTTCCCTTTTTAGTACTTAGTTCTCAGCTGAAACCTGGGTAGTGTCTATGCAGTGGGCCGAGGGCTGACTTGGGAGGGTTTAGCTACCTCCAAATAAGCAGTTCAGTCGGTGTAAGGATGGAGTACCTGCTATGCAATCCACAACTCCGGCTCCATCAGACTTCCACATGGAAACTCAGCCTCCTTCCTACTTCCCCACCTTTCCTCCTGGCTGTGGCTCTGGGCTCAGTGCCGCTCAGCAGCCTAGGGAATCGAAGACTTCCTGCCCACCCCCATGCTGTGATCTGCTGGCTCCTCCTGGCTAAGAGCTTGATGAACTCCCTAAGAGGCATTTACAAGTGACCTCAGGTCCATAAGGCTGCTGTGGCCCTCTGTCCCATCTTCCCCCTCCCTGGCCTGGGCCTTCCTTAGAGGCACCAGGCCCAACAGATCACTGTGTTTCTCATAGTGACCTGGGTTTGAATCCTAATCCTGCCACGCTAGCAGTGAGTCCCTGGGCATGACTAGCTCTCACTGGTCCTCTGCCCTCTGACCTGCAAAATGGGTGAATCCCATGTCTATTGCAGGGTGCCCCGAGCGGATCTGTGGGCAGTGTTCCTAAGTGCCATCCGAGGTTAACTGGAGGAAGGATATGGGAACCCAGGAGGGTCGGCTCCATTTTGTAAGGAAGGACAGACACAGTCAGAAGCCCTCCCCATCCATCCTCCTTCCAAGGCCCTAAAATGACCATCCTTCCCACGTGTAGAGGTGACTGAGCCACTCCCCAGCTGAGGATCCTCCACCAGTTCCCCGTTTCCTTCAGAACAAAGGGCCAGCTCATGGCTGACCCAGCCTCTGTGACTCACCCTCACCTCCTCTCCAGCCACAGGGGAAGCTGGGTGAGCTGGTTACCTCAATACTGGAAGCCCCGTGCTCTGGGGAAACCCCACTAAGTAACATGCCCATCACCCACAAGTCCTGGGAGAAACCTGTGGTCTCCAGCACAGAAGGCACACAACTGAGGTCTCCCTCTCCCTCCCTGTCCCAGACCCTACTGCTCCCCTTTGCCCCCCACTCCCCCCACCCCGCCACCCCGGCACCTGCTGGGGTTCCAGGCTTCCAGTCTTTGAATGCATTTCCTGGAAGAAGCCTTTGCTTAAAGGTTCTTTTCTGCTCATGGGTGAGGTATAATCTGCTTCCTCCTGGACCCAGCCTGTCCTTTGGGTATGTCACCACCTGGGGACAGGTGTTACCTGTTCCAGAACACGTGGTTGAGTCACTACTGGTCTTATTACCAAGAGACCAGGATAAATATGCTTTTCTACTAAAAAGAAATAATTTTACCAAATTGATAAAGTATTCATAGCATTGAACTTTTTTTTAAAGATCTCAGTTTAAGGGAAAAATTATAAAAATAATAAAGGAAATTAGAAATGTCAAGCCCCCCAAAACAGTAAAGAACTTCACTTAGGAGTTATAAATGCAGACCCTGCCCAGGACCCACCTTTTCCCTGCCACCTGTCTTTTAGCTGAAACCAAATCTGCCCATATCAGGGCATGGCTGATACTTCCTCCTGGCAACCTCTCCCATCTTCTCTTCTCTGGTGAGAATGAGAATAGGATGGCAGACTGAAGGGCAGTGGAGAAAATGCCCAGCAGTTTGTCAGTAGTCCACCCTGATGATTATGAATTTTCTAGTCTACCTAACCTTTTCTCGTCGTCCTCAATGGTTCTGTCCAACAATTTTTCTACATTATTGACATTAAGACCAACAGTCCTGCACATGCAATGGTTCATTCATTCAGCAACAGTGGAAGAGATGGGCTGGGGATGGGACACAGGTGACAGCCCCACAAAGGCCTGCCCCAGGTGAGTTTGCAATGCCAGGGAGACACCTATAAGGATAAATGTTCATGGGCTGATTTTAGGACTGTACTAAGTCACAAAAGGACAATGACGTTATTTTGTTATATTTTAATGGGATTCATTGTAACTTGGGGGCTGCAAATGATTCATGCAAAAGATGGTAATTACTATTATATAGGCACAATCAGAACACAGTCTACCCCTTCCTTTCTTCTCCTTTGGTTAGTTCTGTTGTCTCTCATTAGCACTGAGGTGCAACTTTTCTCTTCCACCAAGTACAGGTGAATTCTCATCTTGGTGTCTGACTCTCTCACCTCACACACTTCTCTCAGCAAATGAAGCAAAGGTTCTGGATCTGTACTCAACATCCAAGGTTCCCTCTCTCACTGCAGACAAGTGAGAGGTTGGGAGGAGAGAAGGCAAGGCTGAGAAGCCTAAGGTGCAGGACAGTTTGGTGATCGACCCCAGACCTCACTGTGAGCTCTGCTGGCATCAGGCTTGGATGCGTCCCTGCCTTCCCACCTTTGTTGGCCTTACTGCCTCCTCATAGGTCTTCAGAGATGGTGGTGGGGATGGAGGCACCCTGAGAATGAGATGAACCACGTGAGTAGGGCACGATGACGAAGACTAAACGGTCTAATTGTCTGGGAAAGATTCTAAGTGTCACTGGTAAATCTTCTGGCTTGTGAAAACAGCAGGTATCAGGATAAAGAAGCCTATTTCAAAGCTGCCTTGACTCCCTTTCCCCCCATTTAAAAAAAATATGTGTATGTGTGTTTTAATTGATTTCAAAGAGAGGAAGGGAAAGGGAGAGAGAAACATCAGTGATGAGAGAGAATCATTGTTTGGCTGCCTCCAGCACACCCCCTATAATGGGGATCTAGTCCAAAGCACCAGACATGCGCCCTGATCTGGAGTCATGACCTCCTGGTTCATGGGTTGATGCCCAACCACTGTGTCACACCAGCCAGGCGACTCCCTTCACTATTAATCTGTGGATGGGCCAGCAGCAAATCTCACACAGCAGGATAACCTCATTTCCAAACTGAGATCATTAACCTCCTGAAGATGGGCAGGGGGACTGACAACTAAACCCGCATCCTCTTAACCTTCTCAACTTTGCCCTTAAGGGGCTTCAAACGCAGTCAGGGTTTTTGTACTTAGGAAAAAAGTTAAGAAACATTTTATTTAAATCCCGAGGAACTGAGATAACAGAGAAGTCACAGAGCAGCATGTGATTGTTTTTTTAAATTGCTCAGGAAAAAACAAACACAGTGAGTGCCCAGGGGAGCCAGCCAGTCTGGGAGTCAGTGGAGAGAAAAAAACTTCTGGTATGGATTTCAGGCACAACCACCAGGCCAGCAAAGGGTGGTTGTGGGTGGTGTGGGTGGTAGGAGGGCAGGGTTCAGGCTAAGCTGGGGAAGGTGAGCTCTCCGGACAGTGGAGGGGCCAATGAAAGTTCCTTACCCTGTAGGACTAGGACCGAAGTGGAAGAAAAGGCCCTTCCTGGTACTAACAAGCCAGACACCTGCTCCTCCACCCCACACACTTTCTCCCCAGCATGGATAAGAACAGGCAAGGCTCCTGGGAGGGGAGAGGGCTGGGAGGACCTACTCCCTGCACTTGGCTTAAAAGAGCACCAGCCGGCTGCCTGTAGAAGCATCTCCTCTATGTGCTTCCAGAGCAGCTGCCGTGGCTCTCACAGGCCTTTATGGTGATTATACCCACAACTGTCTGCACTCCCCAGTGGACCATAGTTTCATGAGGCGGGGAGACACTCCACGATCTGATTAAATAAATAAATGGATGATGGAAGGAGGGAGGGCGAAAGAGGGAGTCGGGAAGGGAGAAAGGGGGCAATGAACAAGAGCCATAAGGACCAAGTGGCAGCTGCACACAGGGTCACAGTGCGGCACAACTCGAGGGACACCACTCAGGTTGTGCTCAATGTGGATGGCACCTGTAGCAGCACAACTAGCAGGCGCAGGGCAGGGGGGTGGCTGGTCAGAGGGAGGAGCTGGCCTGACGGCCTCAGTCTGGGAAAGTGGCTGGAACTTGTGTCCATCAATCTTCCTGCTGCTGGAGGAGTCTCAGCCCATCCGATACATTCGCATCCCTCCTCCTACACACACCGAAATGACCCTACGCCCCCTTAGGATGCCATTAGAACTTAGGAGGAAGGTGTGACTCCTTCCTTAGACACCTGTCTGTGCCCGTCTTCTCAGCTGCCACCACATACCCCCATCAGGACTGGCGTGCATCTCCCGGCTGTTCCCCACTACTGCCATCAGCAGGGGGATGGCCAGCAGGCCCAGGGAGCCATCTAAGTCCCAGCAGAATTGCACAGGCTTCCTAGTGCAAGGACACCCCTTATCCTGGGTCCACAGCACCCTCCCCACAATCCTATCCACTGCCAGGCTGACCCTGCCAGCCTGTATTCCATGGTCCAGTGGAAGGAGGTCATTCTGCTGCCAGGAGCGGGGGCTCTCTCACCGGCTGCAGGTGTTCTCGCGTGAGTGGCTCTCCAAGGGCTTCCCACTCAAGCCAGGTCCCTGGCATCTTTGGAAGCCTGATGCTTCTCCTCGTCACCAGGCTCCAGGCTGGACACTCCTCTTTGGAATCCAGCTGTCCTCACACACTAGCCAGGCACAGGAAGCCAGAGAAGACCCCATCTCTCCAGATCCCTCCCCTGGCCCCTTCCCAGGGGACTCGGCTCACATAGGCAAGCCCAGCTACTAAGTCTTTGCTTAGGGAACCTCCGAGGTCACACAGGGGGGGAGGGAGAGCTGGGGATGGTGCGGGGAGGAGGGACTGTGAGGGCTAGAGCTCAGGGTCTCCCTCCACTGCAGAGGCTACATAGGATGCTGGCACAAAGAACCAGCACAGGCAAAACTGTGTTCAGGTGAGATGGCAGCAGTGGCTGCAGGGGCAAGTCCCCAGTCCCACCACACTGAGAGATGCACATTCCCCTGCCCAACTCACAGACCCTGAAAGCTCCGTAAAGTCTAAGGCCACCCCCTGATGACACACCCAAGCTGGAGGAAGCTTTCCAGAGCCTAGGACTCTCTCCTAGGAGGGGCCAGAGTGGACAATAGCCAATCCCACTGATAGAAGAGACTAACATCCATAATGACCCTGCTCCAAAGACCCACAAACCCTGCCCCCAGTCAGCTAGCCCCGTATTTCCACCCAACCCAGCCCTAGGCCTGACCAGGTAGTGGCAACCATCACTTTCTCTTAGGAAGACTCCCCAGTTCTGGGCTTCCTCAATTCAAGGTCATCTTCTTTCCCAATGACATGCTAGTGATTGAGAGCAGGAGAAGTGTTAATAACTCACCATGGGATTCTGGGTACGCCCTCCCCATCCCTGGGGCTCAGACGTCCCACCTACCATGCCAGGTGGTGGGGGCTCCATCTCTGAGGCCAAGCTCTAATTTCTGTGATTTCAGCAGGAAAAGGGGATCTGCAGGACTCAGCAGGGGCCTCAGCCCATCAGGGACGCTGAGGGGGCCCCGAGTTTTCACTTAAACTCACCAGAGACATTCTCCTCAGCAAAGCCCCGGCCCTTTACTAAAACATGTTCAGACGTGGAATAAACAAATGTTTACTGAGAACCTCCGAGGTCCTGGCCCTTGGAGGGGCACTAGGGAAACATTCGGGAGCAAGAGGATTGCTCCTGAGTAAGCATTCCACAGAAAGAGAAACAGGCTCAGCGACGCTTCAAAATCTGCTCGAGCTGAAGCTCAGAATTCCCTGCAGAGTTCTCTCCCAGGGCTCCAGACCCAAAGAGGTGGGGTGGGGAGACCCTGAAATCCCCTCAGGCCTGGGGGAAAGTGAGCTCTGAAACTGGAATCTATTAAGATCAGAAACTCAGAGTCCAGGCCACAGGGCTGGCTGGCTGAGTTACCCTTGCTCTGCAATGCCCTAGCCCCATGCTAGGGCCTGATCATCTCCTGACACCCTCCCCCACCACCATCCATCCCAGGTCATGGGCCACAGACAGGAGACTGCCATGTGACCCTCACAACCCACATGTACACACACCACAGTTAACAGTGTTCCCTGAGCCCATCAGGTCCTCCCAAGGTTGCCTGAATCTTGGCCTTTGGCACAGAAAGACCAAACCCGGTGAACTGGACCGGTCTGTAGAGCCAGAGCGGGGAGTCCTGCCCCAGGGGCTGCCTTCTCCCAGAGTAGAGCGGGGCAGGGCCTGCAGCTCCAGGGTGAGAGAGAGGCCTCCGGAGGGATGTTCTGGGAACCACTCCTTCCTACAGGTGTCACACGGGCCCACGCTCTTCAATCCGGTCTCCCCACCTGGGGACCCACCTGGGTTTCAAAGATGCTTTCCCAAGGAAGGCTGCTAGCAGCAGGCAAGCCGCGTCTCTCCCCCGCTCCCCGCCCCTGGCCGGCTGCCACGGTGACCTCCCCTCCCCCAAGAAGGGCGGTGAGCTGGGAGGAGGGGGTGGGAAGGATCGCTGCCAGCGCTCCCGGGAGGGGTGCGGGGAAGCTGCGCAGGGCGTGTCGCCTGGTCCTTTCTCTGTCCAGCGCCAGGCTTCGCCGCCGCCTCTGGGTGAGAGGCACCCCTGGACCATCCCCCAAACCTGCTTCGCGGTGGAGGATCCATGGTGCCATAGCCCAGACCCCGGAGCCCTAAAGAGGCTAACACATGCTGGTGAAGGGCAGCAGGTCTAGAACCTTCTGTGTCCAGGGGAGTAGCCGGGGGACAGAAGCCAGGAGAAGGAGGCGCCCCACGGCCCAGGTTCGCTCCTTGGAGAGGAAGCAGGTGTCCGTTTTCACCCCCGCCCTTTGCCTCTGGGCTTGGACGCAAGGTTGCGGGCAGGGTCCGCGGGGAACCCCTCCGGTGCATTGCGCGGGGGCCGGCAGATGCCAGAAGAGGGGCGTCTGTCCTCCTCCCGACCCCCGCCGGCGCCCCGCCACCTGCCCGGCCGCCCGCAGCCGCTGCCGCAGTGCGAGCCCGCGAGCCCGGCGCCTTCACGCCTCGGTCTGCGCCGCCGGGCGAGCCTCCGCCCTCCGGCCTCCCGCCCCGCGGCCCCGCACCTGCCCCCGCACCTGCCCCCGCGCCGCACCCCCAGCCCCCACCCCAGATCCCACTGTCACCCCCACCTCTGGCCCCAGCGTTGTCTATGCTGGTCCCTCCCCTGGCCGGCCCCGCCCGAGCCGCCCCGACCTCCAAAGCCCATCCCTCCCTCTACCCGGGCGTGGAGGGGCCTTTCCCCGCCGCCGGGGCCGGGGTGCCAAAGAGGGTGGGTGACTCGGCGGCGGGGGGCGACGGCGCCACGCCGAGAGGCTGAGCGGGTACTCACCGCTCTGCTCCCCCAGGAACACCAACTTGAATTTTCTCAGTGGGTTCCCGAAATCTCCCCCTGCGGACATGGTGCTGGCAGCCGGGGCCGGGAGAGAAGGAGGAGGAGGAGACGCGCAGGAGCCGGGAGGGGAAGGAGGAGGGCGCGGGGAGGCGGCCGGCGGTGCGGGAGCCGGAGGGGGAAGGGCTGGTTGCGCGCGTCCCTGCCTCCCCCGCTGCGTCCCGGCCCCGGCCTGCGGCTGCGTGTCCGGCGGCGGCGGCGGCGAAGGAGGAGGAGGAGGAGCAGGAGGAGGAGGAAGGATGCGCTGGGCTGGGCTGTCGCGGGCGGCGCTCGCTGCGGTGCGGGAGGCGCGCTCTGGCTGCCCGAGGCGCGGCGCGGGCAGCGAGGCGCGGGCGGAGCGCGGCGCAGGGGCAGCGCGGGGCGGAGGAGCGCTCTCCTGGCCGCGCGGCTCGGCCTCCCCCGCCCCCTCCCCCGCCTCCCCCTTCCCCTCCGCTGCCGGCGCCTGCGCCCTGCGCCCTGCGCGCTCCCGGTCTCTGATGTCACGCGGGGCTCGCGGCTCTGCGGGGCTGGGGGCGTCGGTCCGCCCACCCGGCGTCCGCACCCGGCGGGACAGCGCCGCCTCGCCCTGCCTCCGGCAGGCGGATCCCGTTGCCCCTCTGCGTCTGTCTTCATCACTCTACCCCTCTTTTGAACCCGGAGAAATGACATGAAATTGTCAGGGGACATTTGCTTCTGGTCTTGAAACCGATGCACAGCGCGGCCACCCGAGAGGGAGGAAGGGAAAGGAGGAGGGGGGTGAGCCAGGGTGTGGTGGGCTGTGTGTGTGCTGAGGGCTCTGCTGTCACCCCGTGTGGTCTCTGCCCCCCCCAACCCACACCCACACCCCTTCTCTCGGCCCAGATCCCTCCTCTGGGCGCCTCCGTGGGGCATAGGTGTCCCAGCAGACCTGGCCCGCCAGAGAGGAGGCACGGGTAATGGGTGCGTTTTACCCTAAATCAGCTGCCCTGTGGGAGAGAAAGAGCAATGACGCCCTGGATATCTGCATGGGACAATGCCTGGGGGTTTCTTGACCTGGGGGCCGCCTGTTGGCAACACCACTCCTTGCCCTAACAACCAGGTGTCTGGAGAGTGAGCTCCCAGGGGACAGGCCTGCAACCACCCATCATTCGCCTCTGTATTTGCCTGACCCGTTAAGGCGCAGAGAGCAAGGAGCTGCCTCCGAGTAGAAGCTCTCCCAGGCATTGTGATTGATGCAGGTTTTACAAAACTGCCTTCCCACTGTCCTGCCGCCAGGTGGTCTAAGTTTTTTAAAAAGGGCTGTTCATTTTCACCGCTATATAGTGTTCCAGTGTGTGAATATATCCGTCTATTTACCCATCTATTGTAGAGGGACATTTCAGTTGTGTTCTAATGTTTGGTTATTACAGATATTGCTGTTATGAAAATTCTTGTACGTGTATGTGTGTGTGTGTGTGTACATATAACAAGCACCAGTGGAATGTGAGAGTTCGAATGTTTCACATCCTTGCCCACATTTAATATTGCAAGTATTGTAATTTTAGATAGTCTGGTGGATTTGTAGTGACTTCTCACGGCAGTTTTAATTTGCATATTTGAAACCTAGGACTTAGAGGACCTGTTCTCCTTCTCTAAGAAGGCCTTGCATTTGTTTATGCCAGGCTCTCGGAAATTCTAGCAAACTGGTATTTTTAAGAATCCAGTTTCAGAGACGGAGATGACTTTGTGGCTGGACTGAAATCTCTGTGAGAGCAGGTCTACTTGCAGCGCAAACTTACGATTCTACAGATATTTGCGTCCTCGTCCCAACGTGAGCCCTAGACTCTATAACTTTTTACCCGATGCCTTCGAGACAGACTAAAACTCTGCTTAGACTCTCAGCAGACTTGTCCGGAATTAACAAATGCCCCCAGGGCAGAAGTAGTCCAAATGTGCAGCACCCTTTTCTGGATTCCCCTTTTCTCCAAGATCTAGGTCCACTCCTTCTTGACCACTGTGTTCCCTTTCCAATACCTTCAAGTATATTTTTAAAAACTGTGTCTAGTTTTTCTTGGTGTTCTGAATGAATTATGTACTCTCCCATCGAAAGAGGCACCGGGATTCTTTATTATTATTATTATTATTATTATTATTATTATTGCTTCTTGTTCCTTCTTCATTTTATTCAACATTCTCTTATATCTTTGAATATATTTGTTATATGTTTTATACTTATTTTTACACTCTTGATCTGTGCGTGGTGTTTAGTTGATGACATGTGTTTCATGGTGGTTTTACTCCTCAGGTCTCTACTGATTTGGGCTAGTAATCTCGTTTCCCTTGTGGTTTATCAGCCGCCCAGTCTGATAATGTGTAAGGGCTGCAGTGAAGGACTGTTTTTGTTCCCCCTAGTGATTGTGAAGGAAGGGGTGGGGATGAGCCCCAGGACGGAGAGCCTCAGGTCCTCCAGAATTGCTATGGTTTTCAATATCCCTCTGGCTTTCATTTCACAGAGAAATTTCTCTAGTTCTGGATTCCTCTTTAAATCTTTTTATGGGGGGGGGGGATGGGAGAGAAGTACTTAAAAAAGATAAGATCTTTAGAATGGTCCGCCACCATTTGTGAGCAGATCATCATCTGTCCTTGAAGTGCTCATCTGCCATCCATGAGGGATCAGAGGAAATGGGATGGAAGGATAAGTGCCTGGGCACCTGGTCAGCCTGCATTTGTCTTTACCGGAATCTCAACCAGCCTGGCTCTGAGACGCCTCTGGCATTCCTGAGCAGCCAAGCTTTTGCCACTGATTTCTTTCTGCCAGTGGCCGAGGCCACCAGTCATCTTCTCTGGGATATTGTGGGAGAGAAGCATGAACAGAACTTAAAATCTCACCATTTCCCTATCTTCCCACCTCTGTACCTGCCTCCCCCACCTCAGACTCCTCCTAACTTGTCATTAGTTCACCCCAGCTTTAGCCTCTTCAGGGGTTAGTCATAGTTTTATATTAACTCCTCCATCTCATTTCTGCAGTTTCTCTATCATTGGGTTGTGTGTGTGTGTGTGTGGCAGCCAGAGACAGGCTGTGGTAAGATTTGGAAACATTTAACAGTAAAATAATATTAACACAAACATTTGACAAACTAAAATGTAAACACAATGTGACTTTAAATATTAATATCACAATATGTGAAGATGTGGGGGAGGGGAAAGGAAGGTTCTGGATGTAATGTCCTGATCTTTCACATCAGGGAGTCAAATGATCATGCCTAAATTGACATGTAGTATGTAAAAACGGTTACTGAAAACTCAATGTGTTTTTTTCCTTCAAAATATTTTTGTAATTATACAAGGATCTTTAAAAATAAAATCTCTTGAGGCTAATAAACATTTATTTGAAATTTTACTATTCTTTCAGATTCCTTTGAATTTCTTTTTCAAGTTTTAAATACAAATAAAATGAAATGCAATAACATTACAAATAGTATATATAAAACAATCTCACATATTTATCAAAATATATTAATACATCTGTTTTGCCTTTCTAGAATACATACATGAAAGGATTCTATAATGGTACCCCTTTAACTGCTAATTATTTATGAGCGGTGGCCTTTGAATTTTTTAACCTCTAGGAGTGCTTGAATAATTTATAGTAAATATGCATTCCTTTTACAAAACTCATACTGGTTTTCCTTCTTATAAGAGGGAAATTTTTTAAAAAATTAATTCTCTGCTTGCTTGTCATTATTACCTTGAGTAGTTCATTGGCAGGCATGCTCTCTACACTCCCGCAGTTTAACTCTAGGCTTAATTCTCTTTGGAATGTAACCCTTAGAAACAGCAATGCTTGCTTTATTTTGTATGTTTGTTAGAGGAAAAATGTAGTTATCAAGATGCTTGCTATTAAAAAAAAGAATGTTCATTTAGAGTTGCAAACTCTATAATAGGAAATTAAGTTTGCTCACAACCCCTTGACAAGTAGTCTTAGCCTATCTGAGAGTATATAAACTAAGTAGAGTCTTTGGAGAATAAGACATTTAATTGTAAGTTTTCTTTCTTAAAAAAAAAAAATGTATGTAAGCCCTGACTGGGTGGCTCAGTTGGTTGGAACAGGTTCGATTCTAGATCAGAGCACATGCCTAGGATGTGGGTTTGATCTCCTTTTGGTAGGGGAGGCAACAGTCGATGTTTCTCTCTCACCTCTCATCTCTCTCACCTCTCATCTCTCTCTCTCTCCCTTCCTCCCTCCCTCCCTCCCTCCTTCCCTCCCTCCTTCCCTCCCTTCCTCCCTCCCTCTCTCCCTCTCTCTCCCTCTCTTAAAATGAATAAAATAATACCCTGAGGTGAAGATTAAAAAACACTGGTCCTTTCCAACATTCACCTGGATTTCTTACGGTTTAGCTTGACTCTTAAAGGGTGTGTGTATGTATGAAAACTCAAATACTTACAGAGGCTAAGCAGGTGACCTGAGGACCTTAGCAGCCCTAACAGTACAGGGACCATCTGAAGGGGAGGCCTCTACCCAGCTCCAGTCCCTTGTTATCAGTCTGGAGTGCTGGCCCAGGGTTTTCAGGAGAAAATCCACGATGCAAACTCTCCCAATGTTTGTACTGAGTTTAAGAATATAAACATCATGTAGGCCAGTTAGAACCCTTGCTCTGGGCCCAGGTACAGACAGTCTGCCTTGCAAACAGCACATTCTGGCGCAGGAGCCAGCTTCAGTGCACCAGTCCATGCTCCTGGCCACCAGGATGTTCCGGCATGTCCCCACTGCTTGCTGGTCCTGCCCTTGGCTCTGGATCTGCTAGAGCATCCCAGCTCCGATCTCCAGTGCCAGTTCTCCCTGCTCAGTAGGGAGAAGGAGCCCTCCCTCCCTGCCTTTGCCAGCCAGACTCCCTTTCTCAAGTATACGTGCCCCATTGGCCTTTTAAACCCAGAAATCTGGCTGCACCTTGCCTCTGTTAAAAGTTTGTCATGGCTCCCATCACACACAGTGGCTCCCAGTTACTAAAGGAGGTGTGCATGGTACACCCTCCCTCCCAGCACACTTCACCTCCATCCACTTGTAACTGTGTGCACTACCTCCCTCCCATTTTTTGTGCAAACATACATCATGCTTTCTCATCTCTGAGTCTTCAGTCCTGCAGTCCCCTCTGCCCAGAACACCTTCGCTCTAAGGCCCCTGATTATCAAACTTGCCCTGCTGCCCCCGATCCCCAATCTCTTAGGGAACCAGCCTTTATCACCTTGGTGATGCCCTCACATGTCCCCACTTGGCCCTGCATTGCCATGCAGGTATCCACCTGTCTGTCTGCATTTCTCCTTCCTGGCGCTATTGCACCTGTGATGGGTAACCACACAACTGGTGTGCCTTGTTGGCTGTCTCTCTTCCTTCCCAAATTGTAAATTCCAAGGGGGAAGGGATTCTATTTGTCTTGTTCATCCCACAAGCCTGGTGCCCAGCACTTGCCCAGCGCCTGAGTCTGTGACAGGATGAGCACTTGGACACTCCCCAAGGTGGGCAGTGCCAGGGATACAGACATTGGTCTCTCACTGAAGACCACTCCTAACCCAGGGCCAGGCTCCAGAAGATGCTCTGGGAACTGGAGGAAGAAGGATCAGAGGCTACTTGAGGCCCCTGTACGGACGGGATGATGACCACACACTGTAGTCTGGGTGACTACCCTGCCCAGGACGGGTCTAAAGGCGTGGGGGAAGCGGGGTGTGCTCGCTGGCACCCTAATGTGCTTATTACATGTTTGTCCTGTAAATACAGACAGACTAACTGGTGCTTTGTCGCGGGGGAAGGAGAGTGGAAAATCTCTCAAGATCATGTCCGGTGAGCCGGGGCAGGCGAGCTCAGACTCCGAACACTCTGGGGTGGGGGTGGCGAGAAGAGGGGGATGTGGAAGTGCAGTCGGTGCGGGGGAAGCTCCGCAGGACCTAGCGCGCGGGGAAGCAGGGCTGTCCGAGGCTTGGGGAAGGTCGCCTGGGTGTGTGTGTGTGTGTGTGTGTGTGTGTGTGTGTGTGTGTGTGTGTGTGTGTGTGTGTGTGTGTGTGTAACAACACTGTAGGATCCCACGCAGAGCCGGTCTCCTCCGCGTCCCTTCGCCCACAGGCGAGGCACCTCCTCCTCCGTCTCTTGGGTCCCTGCCGATGGGGCGGCGCCCCCTGGTGGCCGACTGCCACTCTGCCTCTTTCTCCATGGAAATGGGAGAAAAGGAGCGAAGATCCAAGTTGGCGGCGCCTCAGGTTCCTGGCCTGTGAAATGGTGTGGTCACTGCATCTCCTAGGGTTTTGGTGACAATCAAAGGCACACGCGTATGGAAAGCCCTTAGGACAGTGTCTGAGCGCTCAGCAGGCCTGAGCTATTGAGGGGCTTCAGGAGCCCTTCCCGAAACGCCGTGTGTCTGGAGCGCTGCTCGGGTCCAATAGTCAGACAGGGACAGCGTGGAACCCGCCTGGCTCCTTCCCCGTTGTGGACCAAGGCAGAGCTTCTGCCTCATCCTCACCTCCCAGGCTGCGAGGGGTACGAGGACCAAGTTTTAAGCAAATGTTGACCCCACCCAGGACGTCCAAGGCCACGTTTATGGATTTGGTGTCCATAAAAGGGATGCCTCGTGTACCGCACATCAATGGGCCACAGAGCCGAGCAGGGGGTGAGCAACACATCTGGGGCCCCTTTAAATGAGCTGCCCCACTCTTCCTGGCACTGAGCCTCCTGACTTCCAGCTGCAAGCCTGGGGCTCCCAGCCCAGATGTGGGTAGAGAGGAGGTGGGAGGGAAGGGTAGGGATAGAGCAGCTTCCACTCCACCCTGGGCTGGGATGGCCTTGGAGCACAGGCCAAAGGGAGGTTCCTGCAAGCATATGAGGTGGAGGCTCCCCGTGAGTGTGCAGGGAGGACAGAGGACAGCTCCTCTAGGGTACAGCACGGCACACTCAGGGTCCTCCCAGGGAAGGCTCCAGGAGGGCACCCTGAGCCGGGAGTCCTGGGACTCACTGGTTGGGCTCTGAGCTGTTCTCCAAGGCCTGTGTGGGAAGAGGTAGCCATGGATTGACCCAGGAGCAGGACCAGGCTGGCCCTACTTTTGCTGGCCCCGTGTAAGCCAGCCCTCAAGACCCTGTAGGAGCCTCTGAGCTTGGACCTAACTGCCTCTCCAGGCCTTACCTTCGTGGGCAGTGAATTCTCAGAACTTATGCAGGTTTTCCTGCTGCCTTACCTTTGCCTGGAATGTTTCTATCTCCCTCCCTCTCCCTTCCTCTCTGAATTCAATTACGTATATATCTGCATCGATAGGAAATGGAGGGACCTGAGGATCCAAGTGGTCTGGATTACTGAGCCGCCATTTGGAGGCCACTGCCCTGGAGAGTCACCTGGACCTGCAGTGTGTCATGTGACACGTGAGTGCGGTTTGTTTTCATAGCGTGGCCCAGCCTATCTGACCCAGTTGCCCTTAAAGGAGTTTGCTAACTGGATGGCATTGTGAACTGTAAAGATCTATGCACATTTCAGTTATTGTCCTCAAGGAGCAGCAGGTGCCTGGAGGACAAGGGCTTCAGCAAGACAGGGTGAGCCCTGTGTAGTGTGGCCACACGGCAGGGGTGGGGATGGGGCGGTAAAGAGTGGGTGAATGGGCAGGGTGTGTCCTAAGAGAAAAACTTGCTCTCACTTATGATTTGCCAAGAGTGGGAGGAGACAGACATTTCTCCCAGGGATTTAGTTCCTGTGATTATAAAAGATAGTTCTCTTTCTCTCGCGCACACACACTGCCAATCTCTTTGGGGATCTGTAATATAATATTTTAATATCAATATGATACCGACTGGATTCAGTCCCAGCTTAAATGCATCTCTCCACCTCTGAGGACTGTTGGGAAAAAGAAATCACAAGGAGGCTTTGTTTCCTAAGCAAGAATCTGCGATCCCATCGCCAGGTGGGGGTGTTCCCCTGAAGGTCCATGTGCAGAGCCTCAGGGCCTTTTCTCCTGGCAGCATTTCCTCCTCGTCTTTTTCTCTGCAACTCTCCTTTAACTCACGGTGCTGTAGGGCTAAGGTGACCCTGGTTAGGGAACAGTCATAATGATCTGGCTTCTTGAAGAAGCGAGAAGGCGGGTAAATGAACTATTATCTGGTTCTCCCCACCTCCATGACCCATCTTACCTGGCCCTCAGTAGATTCCCCCACCTTCATCCCAAGGGCCTGTGAACTTCAGTGGGAATAGAGAGGCCTCCTCACAAGTTCAGGATGACTCAGTAGGGGAGACAGAGCTGGTGCTGGAGCTGGACCAGACAGAGAGGGCTGGGCAGCCTGGTCTGAGTTCAGGTCTGACCAGTTAACCATTAGCACGAAGTCGGCCACAAATGGTTACTGTGAGGTTTGCGGCACAGGAGGAAACTGAGTCAGAGAGTGAGGAAGATTGAAGGAAGGAAATTTATTCTTCGCTATGGGCGAAGTCCAGAGGCCCCGGAGGGGCCGCTGGAGTCACACTGGCAGGGAGTAAGGGGCGGGGGTGGCTTTTTTATATAGCTGTTCAGTGAGGGCGGAGGAGCATGAGTTGTGGGCATTCCCGCCCGGGGGTCTTTACGGTTTCCAGGAAGGAATCTTATGTCGCCATCTGTCTGGCAGCTGACCTGTTAGGAATTTTCAGGGAGGGCCCCATATCTGCATCACCATCTGTCTCCCGGAGGCATGTAGCAGCCTTGGACCCCCCTCCAACCTAACAGTTACTTCCTTGATTTCAGAGTCCTCGTCTTCAAATGGGGCCTTACGATTGGTCTGGTCTCCATTGTGGGGCTATGGTGAGGACCACCCTATGGTGAGGGCTTTGAGACAAAGAATAATTAGGGAGACATGGCACTCAGTTCTCACTGCATTTTCACCCTCTTTGCCAAGAATGTTCACGGAAGGATGGGATCAAAAGGTTCCTGCAGACTCTTCCTTTCCTGGCTTTTTTGTTCAGGCCTGAGGGACTAGGAGAGGAGTGGAGGGGAGGGGTGGGCTTCCTAGGACTGGCCAGGGAGGATGCATTGGTTGTGTGCACAGGGAGGTGGTTCTAGGCTGGAATCTGGTCTCTGCAGCGTCTCCAGGCTCAGGGGAGAAGCAGGAGAGGGGGCCTCAGCCTAGGAAAGAACCTGAGACTGACAGTGGCAGGACCCAACAGCTCACAGATGGCTCTGGGAGCCAGCCCCAAGGATGGTTGGCACTGACTTGCCAGCCAGCCAGCAGGATGAGTGAGGGTTTGAAGTCAGACATAACTGATTTAAAGAAATAACTGTGACACACTTTGTACTCAAGCTTGGAGAGTGAGAATCCCACTCTCAGTCCTGGAAAGAGCTTAATACAATAAGTGTGGGCTCTTGGGCGGTGTTACGAGCCCACCAGCTCCTGACTGCAGCCCTTCAGGAAATCGGATTTGTTGGGACCCCTTTGCCTTGTCATCCCTCTCTCCCATTTGGGCTCACCAAAGACCTATCAAATTTCTCAATGACCTAAGCACACATGGGCATCCCCAAAGGGGGCTGCACTGTGGACCCACCACACAGGGTTTCACGACCACCCACATCAGCCCGACACAAGGATTCAGTGAAAGTGCCACTCCTGGGACCCCCTCACATGCCCATAAACAGACTCTGAGGTTGGGTGGAGGAGGTTGGAAATCTGCATTTCAACGGCATCCTCTGTGAGAGGAAGTTTGTTAAGCTTTGCCGTAGAAGTGGAATGAAGGTGACACCATTACATTCCCTGCAGGCAGCTGGGCGGAAAGATTTGGGAGTGGGAGTATTGGCTGCGACCAAGTGATCAACGGTGATTATGATATTAATTCTGTTTTATATTATGGACTTAACTGTTCATGACAAACCCACTTCTGGATGTTAACTCAAGGGCCGGGATCAGGCCTTCTGAAAGCCCAGCACTATGGGCCTTGGACAGTTAGTTACCTGCGGGACGTCACTGAAGGAGCAAGAAGCACCTGCTGCCTGCTTTGTACCAGGCTGAGGGGCTGAGAGTTGCATTATTTCTGATCCCCATGACCGTGGACCCCTGAGGGTCCTCTGGCCAGAAGATGCAAGTTCTACTTGCTCTCTGACAGATACACACGACAGCACAAATTCATGACCAACTTACGTCAATAGCAAAATTATAATATATTAATAGCAACATCACAATAGAATAAAGGCTTGGGAGGGCAACTGATCTCCCAGAATCTGAAGGTTGGCGCTCACTGTTCAAGAGCTCAGCTGAAGGCAGTGCCTTCAGAATTTAAATTGCGGCAAGAAAGACCAGGGTTAGTTGCAGGGAATCATCTTCCGAGCAGGGCCGTTTTAGATGCCGAGCCTGGCCCCTGAGGTTGCATGGAGCCTCCCTTCCTGAGTGAGGTCTTCGGAAATAAGGCTGCTGTGATCGTGGCTTTCACCGGGTTCAGTCTCCTGGCAGTTTGGCCATTGACACAACTTTTTGGCCTTTGCAGAGGTCGCTTCTGATATGTTTCTGGAGGAGTCTTCCAAGAAGAGAGGCCTCAAGAGATGCACATGTGGCAGTGACCAGTGCCCAGCTGCCCCGGAGAACACGGGGCAGCCAAGCCTCTGCCTGGCAAATGGCCAGGTGCAGGGTCCTGTTGACAATCTGGATTTTTGCTGTGCCTTCTCCATTCCCCCGCTGCACACCACTGCACACTCTGGAAGGAGGCCCTCGATGGAGAGAGGAGATGGAGAGAGGGCAGGTAGGATCTCAGTGAAGCTCAGTGGAGAACCCTGTACTAGCACTGCCCTGCACGAAGTCCAACAAATACATTTGTGGATGGAAGGCCTCCTGTGTTGGCTCTAACTCTGAACCTCTACCGCACGGCTGCAGTATCGATTCAGGCCATAGAGGGCGCCACCTCTAGAGGCAGTGAGATGAGGCATGAAAACAAGTGTGTGTGAAACCGGGGAAAGTCAACCCCGCCAGCCTGTTTTGTGGGCTGCAGCTCACCATCCAGCTTGGCAGCTTTGGACCTTCCCTCAGCATTGTCACCTGCTTTGCTGACATCCTGGGCTGCCTCTCTTTATTCTGTGGCATCTGAAGTTCGGACAGGGAAGCTGCCTCATCTGCTCCCAGGGAAACGGGCAGAGGGTCTTCCCACCCCTCTGAGATGAGGGGGTCTTGTCCCCACACTGTAGGGGTGGGAGGCTGGGCAGCAGGACCATTTCACAGCCTTCCTCGGGTCTTCACTGTGGTGTGGCTTTCGAAGTTTGAAATATCCCCCCAGAAAGACAGAGACAAACAGGCCCAGGCCCAGGTACGGAAGGGCCTAGAACTAATGTGAACAGTATCTGGATGATCTATCCTCAGGTGTCTTGTCCCTGCTCCAGTGCCTGAGTGTGGTAACTGGAGGGGACCAGCTGGCTGAACTTCCAACGTGGCAGCTCCCAAATGGCCTCCTGGGGCAGGAGGGAGGGTCTGAGAGCAGGGGAGCTGGCCCCTCTTGGGTTCTGTGCTGATGCTGAACCCACATGCAAAGGGGCTACAGCCAGGCTCCCCATCCCCTAGCCCACTCAGCCCACTCCCTCCTTTCTCTGGATAGTTACCCCTTTTCTCTTTCCATTTAGGACTCCCTATTCCCTCCCCACAGGACTGGTCAGGGCTGCCTCGGGGGCATCCTCTCTGGAGGACCCAGCACTGAGGGGCACGTGGGCATGTGGGTCCCTCCCAAGGAGCCAGTGAAGACCCCACCCTGCAGCTCTGTGCCCACCCAGCGCAGGAGCACAGTAAGCCTGAGTGGGAGCCTTTGGGAGGAGGCAGGGAAGGCAAATGGTGACTGGGGCTGTTTTCTTATTTAAAAAACAAAAGGGAAATGACATATCGACATTAGTAAATACGGGCAGGCATGGAAGGGCAGGTCCACGCTCTGGAGCCGGAGGTGCCAGGCCAAGGGCCAAGGCTCAGATGAGGCCCGCAGCCTTCTCCTGCACGTTGTACTCCTTGTTCTTCTTCACGCGCCAGCTGATGAAGAAGAGCAGCAGCGTGCCCAGCACCTTGTAGCCCACCTGCAGGCCCAGGTACCTGTGGGCAGGAGGACACAGGATGGGCGAGGGGCTGTGGAGGCTCTGTAGCCTGCGCCCTAGGGCCATCAGGAAAAGCGGCGTCATTCTCACAGTGACCCAGGGAATGTGTCCTCACGACTCAGCTAAGGATCTGTTACCACTTAGGTGCGGACCACTTTCCCCATTCCTTTGATCCACAAGGGTACAAGCCTCCCCGTGAGTAGGCTGAGCCTCATCCAGTGGCCCTGTCCTTGCACCGTCGCCCCCTAGAGGGCCAAAGGAACACTGCAGTCCAGCCAGCCCTGAGGGTGCTGTCCTCCCAGCAAGCCGGAAGAAGGGCACCTGCTCATTGTCCTCCTGGTCCATCCTCTCCCGGCCTTCTGTTCTACTCAACACCATTCCCAGACCCACCCAGCCCCCTCAAGCCCACTTTCCTCCCTGTTTCTGGTCTGTGTGATGATGGCAGCCGGTGAGGTGGCTGGAAGGGGTACAGAACTCAGTGGCACTGTAGCTGGGCTCAGACCCGCATTGCCCTTGACCCCTCTCTCTCTTCTAGGAGCTGTGATGGGGCCACCTCTTTGTGAGCAGTGACAGGCTGGCCTGGCATCACCATTCCACAGTCACAGCCTCTCCCTTGGACTCCAAACATCCCCTTTCCCTGGGACACACTTCTTTCTGCTGCTGTCGCTCCCAAGGGCTTTGGAGATCCCAGGTTGGGGGGTCACATCAGAGTAGCCCCAAGTCTTATTACCTGGTTGCTCTCTGCAAGCTCTGAGATGCCCATCACCGGTGGCCCCTGATCCCTGACTATGGGAGCTCCCTTCTGGTCTTCTCCTTCGGAAGCCTGACAACCCCCACAATGGCCACCAGAACAGATGACTGCCCTTTGCTCAGGCCTGGGGCCTGGCCTCCTTGACCCACGGCGTGCTGGCCCTCACCTGTCTCGGAGAGCGTCGTTGTTGTAGTAGGCGCAGGCCCCGCGCCGCCCTGAGCACTGTGAGTTCCAACGGATGCAGGAGGAGTCGATGGTGAGGCCATAGAGGGCTGGAGAGGGCAGCCAGGCTGGCATCAACAGGGAGAGAGTTCAGAGAGCTCAGGTCACATGGAACTGCTGGCAGAGACACCTGGCAGGTTGGGGAGCCAGCCCCCCAACCCCGCTCCACGTTACAGGTGTGAGTACAGCTCTGCCCTGCCTCTGGGAATCACTGTCACCTTGGGAAGCAGAATGGCTTTCTGTGAAGCTGGTTCATTCGTCACCATCTGAGCACCTCACCCAATCTCAGTCAGGGAGGGCCCTGCGAAGGCTCCCACTCAGCTGGCCCAGGAGGTCACACACTGACACTCCCCAGAATGATAATGATAACGGAAGACGCTGCAGGGCCAAGGGCATACCTGGCTCCCGGGGAATGATGCGCAGAGGCTCTGAGAAGCTCAGCGTTTGAAGTCAGAAAGTACTCCTCGATAGCGACAGAAAGTACCCCTCGATAGCGACAGAAAGTACCCCTCGATAGCGACAGAAAGTACTCCTCGATAGCGACAGAAAGTACTCCTCGATAGCGACAGAAAGTACTCCTCGATAGTGACAGACGACAGAAAGTACTCCTCGATAGTGACTGAAGTCCCTCTGCTGCAATTGCCATACTCCCCCCTGCAGTGCTCACCCATTAGGTCCTAATAAACACCCTCCAGCTGAACCTGGTCCCTTTCCGTCCTTAGCCTGCAATGCTCTTGTATTGGGCCTCGTTTACCTAGTGCCGGATGTATTGAGAAGGGACAGTTCAGTGTAAGCAGTCTGGGAATGAGCCTGCAATGTGGGGCGAGACCCATGCATGTCCCTGCTCTGGTCCCCACACCAGGGAGGGCTCCCGAAGGCAGCTCGCCTGCCCGTGGGCACTGCGGATCATGTGTGCACTGCCTTATCTCTCCTCTGGCTCTGGGCTGCTCGCATAGGACCCCGATGCACAGAGGAATATTTGTGAATGGCAATGGGAGTGAAACCAGGGCTGAGCTCAGCTGCCATTCTGGCTGGGACAGAAATGCAAGGTTTTGTTCTGATGGTGAGTTCTCAGAGAGAGAGAGTTAAAAAAAAACACCCACTTTCAATTCTCTATTAGATATGCTCAGTTGTGTCTGCTCTTCCCTTTTCTTACATAATTTAGTTGGGAATTAACGCCATAGGTGAAATCTTTCTTAACCACAAGTACCAAGGAAACTACCCATACAGTGTTTTGGCTTTTGAGGTGGTATTGATCATGCACAGCTTCTCCCTACAACAGAGATGAGAGAGGTCTTTCCCATCCCAGCCCAGCACCCCATTGCCCTCGATGTCCCGGGGCCATGCCCCCGGAATGGGGTGTCTCAGACACTTACCCAGCAGGCGCATTAGCAAGAACTGCACCCCAATGGCAAACGACTTTTCTTCCTGGTTCACCACACTGAAAAGGAAAACAGGAAATGAGCAGAGGACTCTGGCCGTGCCTCCCCTCAGTCAGGGGCAACCAGCCTCCGTCAGAACCTGCCCTCATGCAGCCCGGAGAGCCACCACAGACTGGATCCCACCCGCGCAGCCCATGCTTCTGTCCTTTCTATCAATGGTTCTCAAAGCTTGATCGCTGGACCAGCAGCAGCAGCATCCCCTGGGAACTTGTTAGAAATTCATGTTCTCAGGCCCCACCTCAGACCTAAGAATCAGATGCTCTGGAGGCGGGGCCCTCTTCTCATCATGGCCACCCACAGATCTTTCTCAGGGTCAGAGGGTCTACCATGGTCCATCTGACTTGGGGTGCAAGAAGGGAACCCCTTCAAGGGCCTTGGGTGAAAGTGGCGGTCCTTGGAAGGCACTGGATGGGGAGTGGTGGAGAAGAGGGGGACGATGGTGCTAGGAGAAGCACTATGCCCTGAGCTCTGAGAACCCCTACACATTCTTAAGGATCTATACATACTTCTGACTGGTCCCGGACCACTTCTCAGGGTCACGGTTGCAAGGTGCAACCTTGAAGCACCAGGTATAACCTTCCCCTAGACCAAGAGCAGGCTGCAGTGGCTCTCCCAAGAGCAGCGTTCCGCAGCTGTGACATAAACCCACTGCACGTGACACATACACCTGGGCCCCTCCATGGCACCCCCTAGGACTTGAGAGGCAAGATGGATGATGCAGCATGACGTCCATGCTGCTTGCTGTGCTCTGAGTAGCAAAGTCCTTTGCCTTTGACCCGGGAGTCTCCTGTCTTCTGCCTGCATCCTTGAAACAGCAGCAGAAATGGGAGCTCAATAGTTGGCAAGCAAACTTGTAAAGAGGGCAAAACCCCAGACCATGACAAGTGGCTGCTTCTGCTTCTTCCTTATCTCCTAGGCTTCTGGGGAAAATGGGTCATTGGTACCTAGCTAGCTGTTGTTGTTATTATTATTATTATTATTTGGTTAATAGTGATAATTAGCCAATATGTAGAGCACCTTGTATTTACAAAGGAATTTACCATATAATCCTGACACCAATCCTTTGAGGTCAACATCATTAACCTGCTTTCATACACGAGGAAATTGAGACTCAGCGAAACTGGCAACACCCAAGGACATTCAACCAGTGTATGGCAGAGTTGGGCCTTGGGCCTGGACCTTGGTATGTAAATCCCATGGTTCTCCCTCTCTGCTTGTGAGGCAGGTGAGGACAGGAGGCAGGCAGGCAGGGGTGGGTTAGGTGAACTTGGTTGGAACGTTTTCTCCTTTGCAGAGAGTGAGGTGAGGGAAGGGTCATTCCCTGTCAAAACCTCGGAGACATTTAGCTGCCACTGTAATGGGACAGCTCTGCCCTCACCTCCTGCCTTAGCCGGCCTCCCCCTTCTGACCTGAGGACTTAGTCTTGGCTCCTAGCACACTAGACTTTCTCATTTCCATCCTTTCCCATAGCCCTCATTCCGTCTCTGGAACTTTCCTGATTTTCCATCCCCGATTTCATATGTCCAACTGAATTCTCCTCCCTCCTCTCAGTTCTTTTAGGATTTAAAAATAAGTAAATCTCCAGGTATTTCCGCAGCGTGGAGCCAGGCGGCCTGGCTTTCGCATGTGGCTCAGCTGTTCCTGGCTCTGCACTCCTGGGTTAGTGGTCTTCCACGTGCAGAATGGAGGTGCTAACAGAGCTGGGGAAGGGGCGATGCAGCGAGGAGCTCTGCGCAGAGCCTGGCACGGGTGGGGCCCAGCATTGTCGTGTTAGCATCATCTCCCCATTTCACTCAAAGAACATTGTACATCATGTTCAAAGGACTCTGAGGACCAGGGAAGGGAGGAGAGATCAGTGGGTATCTGGGCACAAAGAAAAGGCAAACGCGGGGAAGGAGAGGTGCACTCACCGCAAAACCATCATGTAGAGGGGGTTGTGGGAGATGCAGGCGATGAGGGACACGAAGGAGATGAGGAAGATGGACGGGAGCATGAAGTGGGCGCAGGGGATGGGGCAGGATCCTGTCTTTGCTGAAGCAGATCCCCCTGTCACACAGCTGCAGTTCAAATAGATCTTGAAAAAGGTGAGGAAAAAAAGAAAATGTCGTCATTTTGCTTGCATACACATCCAAGGCCTGCACCAGCTCTTGCCAGACAGTCCCTCAGGTTTCAACCCCTCTGCCCTCTGGGTTCCCTGAGGAGCTGGGTGAGGCTGGATTCAGAGACTGGAGAGGTCAGCTGAGGGTTTCAAGGTGCCCCATGGACCTCACCCCTGACCCCAGTAGAAACCAGCTGTTCAGTGTGAGCTGGGCTCCTCCAGCAGGTGCACCCACATCCGTATATGCAGGATTCCACTGCCAGGCAAGGCCCACCTGGCTTGGGACCAGGGACTGGGAGGGCTCTTCTCTGGGCCAGGGTACCCATGCCCAGCAGCCATGGCTTTGTGGGTTGCTGTGTTTTGCTGTGTGTGTGTTCATTGCAGGGAGGCTTAGGAAGGTATAAACAGGGGGAGACAACGGAGAACACACAATAGCATCCACTAAGCTCTTCATCTGTTAGGCCTTTGCCAGAGAGGAATTCCTCCTGTCTGTACAGGCCGGGAAGGAAATCCCGTCTCAAGCCGCCAAGCCCACACGGTCAACACTATTGTACAACTGAGCCACTGCCCACGTGGTCTTTACTCTCCACTTTGCAGTGTCAGATGCACTGGCCTATGACCATTTTCTTTTAACTTATTTTTTTTTCCTTGATATTATGCTAAGAGATGATGATTTATACTATTTGAAACTTGTCAAGATTCTTTCTGGAAGTAGGTGAGTCAGAGGTAAGTAAATGAAAACAAGGAAACCACAGAGGCCACCACGGACTCCACCAGCTAGAAGGCAGCTGAGAGAACATCTTGTCCAAGCTCCTTGTTCCCGCTCTGCCTGAGACTCACGCACCTTTGCTCACAGAAGTGGCCGTGGAAGAAGCCTCCTTATCCTTAGGGAGGAGGATGGGAAGTGCGGGCTAGCCTTGCCCATGACCTCTACACAGGCCTAAGGACAGAAGGTGCGTTCCACTCCTTAGGGGAACTGCACCTCTGGGTCCCCAGTGCTCTTAGGAAAAAGAACACCCAACTTCTAAACCTGACCTGTCTGGCTCTGGCCCCTGCCTGCTCCCCGGCCTGGCACCAACCTTGGCCTTCTCTCATTTCTCCTACATCCAGCTCAGCCATGCCCTGGGGCTGGGTGCTTGCTGTTCCTTTAGTGCAAATACTTCATCCTCAGGTCTTCTCGGGGTTTTCTTCTGGTGGTTGAATTCTAATGTCACTTCCTCAGGGAGGCCCTCAGGCACGCTCTGTCCATTAGGCATGAGCTACTTTCTAAAAGGATCTTGCGCATTTATTCAGTAGAATTCAAACTCCATGAGAGCAGGAACCTTGTCGGATGGGTTCACCACTAAATCCTCAGCATGCATGGCTGTGCCGGGTGTCCATTATTTGTTGGAAAACTGAACAGATGACTCAAGTTAGTTTGTTGCTGGCTGATCCTAGACGGCCAGGAGGGCTCAGAGGGCTGATAGGACCTCACTAAATGAACTAGCGAATGTGGGTTACATGTATGGAAGGCTGGTGGCCAGAAGGTACATGACCTTGAGCAGATGTGCCCCCGACTGAGACAGGGTCCTGGGTTCAAAAGTCAGATCTGACCCTAAATACCTGCATGACGTCAGGCCATTTGTGTGCCCACACCTGGGAGCTGGGGGGTGGGGGGGGTGGGATGGTGAACCTAATGCCCTTGATCGCTGCTTCCAACTCTAACCTTCCAGGTCCACATCCCAGAGGACCCTGTGTCCTTGACTTATCTGGGCCTGATCCATGTTGGCTTTCCAACAGGGCCAGGACACAGGACCCAAAGATGTCCACTAGGACCCGTCAGGATGAGACTGGGAGGTCTCTGCTGAAGGAGTGCTCTGGCTGGTTTCTGCTCCGAGCCTCAGGAATGTGCATTTGTTGAATATCGGCCAATCTTTAATTGACTTTGGGCTGTAGGCACCTGGTCATGACCTTAGGGAAGGGGAGGTAGAGAGAGAGTGGGTGTGGCCTGGAGGCCAGGATGGGGCAATGAGGATGGTGTGGGTGGTGCCCTGCCCATCCTGGAGCCCAGGGACCCGGTGGGGCTCCTCCTGCCCTTACCCGTTGCTTGGAGGCCATGGAACTGACGTTGATGTGGCTGCAGCCCGCGTGGCATGGCGAGAGGTACTCTACCCCGTTGTCTCCACAGACCGGGTGGAAGATGGAGTCTGGGCACGAGCAGTCCCTGCGGCAGGCAGGAGGCTGAGGGTGTATAGAACTTGATGTGCTGCCAGGAAAACAGGAAACAGGGACTCAAACAAAGCAAGACCAGAGAAACATCTCTCCACTCCGGCCCAGTGCTAGTGCCTGCCCGGCTGGTGTGCTATGTCTCTCGGTGCATCTGGGGCCAGCAACACCATGAATTATGCCTGTTGGGGCTAACCGTGAATTGGCTGCTGGTTGGTGCTCATGGCACCTCTGTTTCTTCCGTTACTAGAAGCCCGTCACCACTAGCTGCGAGCCAGAAAGGCTCCGCTGGCAACGCCCTCCCAAGCCCCGTGCCCTGCAGAAATGCTCAAGCCAAGCAGGACTCTGATGGGAGAGAGAGCAGATGCTGCACAAAAGTCACAGGCAATGTCTCCCTTCCCTTTTCCTCCACCTGGGCTCAGGCTGAGGGACAGGCGGGGCTCCTGGAAGGAACCTGGGGTCTACCTGGTTCCTGTCCCTTGGTCTATGTAGACTTTGCCCTCCATCCTCCTGAGCCTCAAACAGGAGATTTCACTGCACAATCTCACCATTCCCGCCATCCTCCTCCCCAATATTCACGACCTTCTTTAGGGAGGCTGGGATAGGGCTGACAAAGCACAGTCCAGAGCTTTGCTCAAATAATTACACTAACGATGCTAACATTAACGGGGCCTCTCTTATGTGCCAGGCACTGTGCCCAGGGGTTTGTCACGCGCGTCATCACAATAATTCTATAATTATTATGCTCCTTTTATGGACAACAACACTGAAGAGGTGAAGAGCAGATAAGTTAAGTAACTTTCCCCAACTAGGAAGGGCTACGTCAGAACTGATGACAAAACCCGCTAACTCCCAGTGAAGACACCCAAAGGTCTTCTCAGCTTCTCTCAATCCACAGTCAGCCCACAGAAGACCAATACGAACCATCCTGAGTAACCACACCCCTGCTCTCCTTCCCCCACCAAAGACAGAGAGATTATTTCAAAGAGAGAGAAAGCACGGAGGTGAAAGGTACGGCATCTCCCATTGTTGTCACCTCATTAGGCAAAATTTTAAAGAAGAGATGGTTGAAAGGTAGCACCCAGGGAAAAGCTAAAAGCTCCCTTCACAAGCCTCTAAAGTTCTTTCTGAACTTGAAGCCAGACTTAAAACTTAGGACCATGTTGCTTTATGCAAACGGACAGGTACACTTCACTCTCACTGTTCCTTTCCATATCTTTTCAAGTCTCCTTCTCTCATCTTTCTTCGGCAGCTCAGTGAGACTCCACTTCTGGCTGGCACAGAGCGGATGCCAAACATAGCTTATTTCTCAGTTCCTGAGGCTCACAGCCCTACAGAGTCACCCTGCAACCAAACTAATTAGTTTTTGGTGCTTCTTAAAAACACAGCATCTTAACCCTGACTGCTGGTGGCCCACTAGGACTTTCTGATTTCTTATAATTCAGAATTTTATTCAAGACCTGATTTTCTAAGTATCCACATAAGAGATTAGGTCAAAAAGTGATGGAGAAGAGAGTTGAGAAGGCAGAAAGGAAGAGGTACGGCAGCCAGACCCAGGCTCTGGCCTTTAGCAAAGGGTATCGTCCCACCCCTCGTTCCCATTACCTGGGTGGGTAGACCTCCGCCACCACTGGGGTGGAGCATCCCATGAAGAAGAGAGGGGTACATAGGATAATGGAGATGGTCATGATGGTGGTAGCCACGCGGGGAATGGTTTGCAGAGAGAAAACACAACGTTTCATGAGGATTCCTCCAAACAGCATCCCCAAGGCCGCGGCGGGGAGGTTCACAGCACCTGGAGAGAGAGAGAGAGAGAAGCGGATCTGTGTGCGCAGGCCTGGGGGGGGGGGGGGGGGGGGGGGGTGTGGGCACAGACACCAAGCACAAAGAAGGGGCACAACTTCCTGAAGGAACCCTGGAGAGGTTCCATTACAGCAGCAATACCTGACATGCACTGAGCATTTACTGTTTGCCAGGCACACCTACAGAGTTACCTTGACCTGAGGGTTACCCTGCCTGTGTTTGCCAGGGACACCTACAGAGTTACCTTGACCAGAGGGTTACCCTGCCTGTGCAGAGAATAAAGAAGTGGGGCCTTGTGTCCAGAAGGATGTGGGTTGAATGTGCATTCATTTGGTGCCTTTCATTGTCTGACTGCTCACTGCCTCCTGTGATCACACAAGGTTAGCAAGGCTCTGGTGGTGCCCCCTGCCTGCTAGTCAGAGGCCTAAGCTAGAGACGTAAAGTCACATCCAAGGGCCACACAGGGGTCGGGGTTCGCATCCTGATCCCCTTCCCCCATCTATATAGTCAAATGCACCTGTGGACTGAGCCCAGTAATTCACTTGGATACTTGGTGGGACCACATCAGTGCCTTCAACCTCACTGGCAAAAAACCTCAATGCTGAGCCCCACCCAGAATCTCTGCTGTATCGAGGGGGGTGGGGCTGGGCATCTGTATTATTTAAAGCTCCCAGGGGAGCCTGAAGTGCAGCCAGAGCCCAGAATCCCTGGGTCATGTACTCCCTACCAAGCAAATGTATTCAAGTCCCTGAAAAGAAGGAACAGAACCAGGAGCATTTTACCTGAAACTGATGCTCTCTTTTTCCCCTGCTGCCCCTACTGTCTCAGGGCCTCTGGGAGGCTGTCAGGCCTCCAGCCCCTGGTGGGGAGGAAGGCAGCCCCACCTCCACCCACTCCTGCCTGGGATGACAGGGTCTCTGCAATTTGTTCAGAGAACTCCAGATTGCCAACCAAGAAAATTGTCCTTAAACGTCTCTGTCTTGGGCAAGTCCTCCTCTGGCCCCCGCCTGTGTCTGGTCTGGCCGGGACTCACCGATGAGGAAGTTGGCATAGGCCGTGGAGGCACCATACTGCTTCTCCAGGAACTTGTTGAGGAATGTGGAGAGGCCAGCAATGACAGAGGAGAAGGTGCACTGAGCCAGGACCACGAGCATGAAAAGAGGGTTCATGAGGAGCCTCAGGAAGATGCGGGGAAACCCTGCAAACAGACCACCATCAGGGCCAGGCCTTCGTGGGCCACAGTCGTCAGGGTACTGGGAGCCCGGCCACTGCCCTTCCTCCTCCCTCCAGACCACGCTCCTGTCTTCCTCAGGTCTGAGGCACTGAGAGTTCAGTGGCCCTGACTGGGCCACACAGCCTCTCAGACTCCCATCAACATATTCATGGGTAAAATGAGAACATGGCCTGCCAGTGGGGCTCAGTTGGTTGAGTTTCATTCCATGTATCAGGAGATCACTGGTTTGATTCCCGGACAAGGCACATGCCCGGGCTGCAGGCGCAATCTCTAGTAGGGGGCATGCACAAGGCAGCCAACTGATGTTTCTCTCTCATCAATGTCTCTCTCTCTCTCTCTCTCTGAAACCAATAAAAACATTTAAAAATAAATAAATAAATAAATACATAAATAAATAAGAATGTGTCTGAAAGAAATCAGGTGGCGGGTAGACAGAAATAAGACTAACAATGGGGACATTCACCTCCATGTAAGGAGGAGAGAAGAACATGGGGTGGAGCTGGTTCTGTTTGAACCTGTGTCTCCTAGCGGAACCCCTCCTATGAGATGGGCCAATTATAGGCCACCTGTTCTTAATGCCCCTTATCATACACAATATCTCATGGGCTTGGCACTCCCTGCTTGCCCCCGCCCCCCACCACCACCAAGCTAGCCCACCCAGGCTTTGCCAGGTCACTCGCTTACGTTTAATGAAATCCACCAGAGAGCCTCTTGGCTTGACTGTCATCTTCATTGCCTCGTCCGTCATGGCAGGAGACCTCTGAAGGCAGCAAGGAAAACCAGTGTTAACGGCCCAGGCTCCCCGCAGCCATGCTTCCTGGGCCCTTGACCCTTCTGGTCTCAGTGGCTCAGGGCTGGGAAGCAGTGAGCTGCCCCAGGTGTGATGGGAGGGTGTCCAGAGAACGTCTCTTGAAATAAATGCCACCTGCATTTAGCGAGCCCAGTGCTTTGGCTGCTGACCAGAATGCTGCCATGCCAATGCCTCCCAAGATAGCTCTGGGCATGTTATTTCGTATGTAACTTTGCCACAACTAATGCCAAAAAGGGTCTGGCTGGATCTCACCCTTTGCCTGTCTGTCATGGCTACGTTTCTTCCCTGTCCTCAGATTCCAGGGGCCGTGGGCTTCTGAGACACTCTAGTCTAGAAGTATGTCTCCAGCTCGGTTTTTCTGTCTCCTCTGTGGGGTCCCTTCTTCCCTCTGGGCCCAGAGTTGAGTTCTGCTCAATGCTCTGTCCTGGCTCTGTGCCTGAACTTTCTGTTTATTCCTCCTCAGTGAACCTGCCTATCTCTTCGGAACACATCAGCTAGAGCTCTACACCGCCACACATGCAAGGCCCCGAGTGCTGACACTGTGAGGGTCCTCCCGGGAAACTCATCATCAGGCACAGGAGCTGCCATTCACCCAGTGCTCCCTCCATGTTGGGCACTGTGCCTAGCATGCCACCGTCCCACTCCTCCCAGCCTCCTCTGAGGTACCTACTCTTATCTCCAGGATTGTAAAGGAGAAGAAACTTAGAAACAAGGAAACTTGCCTAAGACCACTCATTGAGTTTATTACTAGCAGAATTAGGCTCAAACTCAGGTTTGCTTGACCCCAAAACCACCATGATGTGTTGCCCTCTGAAATTTTTCCCCAAAACAAGCTGCGATCTTCCAATTCCTGCCCCTCCTCCCAAGACTGGGCCAAGATCTCACACACCTCATTGCTGAGTGCTGAGCTCTGTGTCTGGCTCAAAACCTTGGTCTAACTGTAGCCCCTCTTCTCCTCCAATCCAGGTCATTGCTGCGTCCTTCTCAGGATCGCCTGCGAACACCTGTGTCCTTTGCTTTCTGAAGAATGTCTACGCCTGCCCTGGCCTCAGCCGTCATCCCCTGTCCCTGCACTGGCCTCATCAGATTTCCAGTCTTCCTTCCTTCCTAAATCCCATCCGTAACCTAGACGCCACGCTGCCACCTGACTGATAGCCTCATCACTGCAGTACCATCAGCCCACCGTCAAAGTCCAGACCCAGACTTCTCATCACTGCTTCCCATTCTCATCCTTCCCTGATTTCTTTCCCCAACAGACATGACTGGAAGATGGGTAGGAGATCAAGCTACCTAACTATGATCTACTCCCAGCCCACCCTCACACTCAAGCACTAGGATTCCCTTCTTACTCAGTCCTTCTGGGCCCTATGAAATGCAAGTCAACTGCACCAGGTCGCATATTCAGCTTTTATTTTTATCCTAGTTTAGATGAGCTCAGTGTTTCCCTAACTACATCCCTGGATGCTACCATGGGAAGGGCACACTGATGGGATATCATCTTTTGGAAATTCACCAGCACTCTTACCTCTCAAGGCCTCTGAGAAGTCCTGCATCATGAGACTTATTTAGATTTCACTCAGAATTTGCTTACTTGCTACAGCTTCTCAGCTCTGTTTATTTTTCTACCATCACCTCCCTTTCTTAAAGTCCTATACTTAGAGTTATGGGCTCTCAGAACCTTACCTCCACTCCTCTGGACATTGTGCGAGGAAAGAAGAAAAAGGGGAAGGAGGTGAAAACCAAGAAAGCTGAGGAAATGAGCAGGCCCAGCCACCAGGCGCCAATCCATCGGGGGTCTCCAGGGCTCAAGTTAATTAACGCTGCAGAGAAAGCAAAGGACACAAGTGTTTGTTGGATGAATGCATGATCTCACCTTACTGGGAAGAGACTCTCTGATCAGGGGGATTTTCTCCCCACTATAGAGAAGAGGGAAAGCTATGAACTAGAATCTTGGTCAAGATGACATTCCCGCCCTGACCGGTTTGGCTCAGTGGATAGAGCATTGGCCTTTGGACTCAAGGGTCCCGGGTTCGATTCCGGTCAAGGGCATGTACCTTGGTTTCGGGCACATACCCAGTGGGGAGTGTGCAGGAGGCGGCTGATTGATGTTTCTCTCTCGTCGATGTTTCTGACTCTCTATCCCTCTCCCTTCCTCTCTGTAAAATAATCAATAAAATATATTAAAAAAAAAAAAAAAGATGACATTCCTTATCCTGGCCATTCTGGTCTTCCTAGAAAATGGAGGCCATCGCACATGAAGCAGAGCATCCGATAATCCCAGGCTGAAGGGATCAGAACCTTGGCCTCACCTTATTTTACTCCCAATCCTTGGCAGTAACTCTCTTGAAGCTTACCATGGGCCAGACACTAGACGACATGTTTACATTAGACGACATATTATCCTGCTGGGTTCTCCCAGGAAGTCTATGAGGGAGAGGCTATTCCACCCATTTCCAACCAATCAGGAAACTGAGCCTCAGAGAGGTTAAGATTGTCCAAGGTTAAGATTATTGATCAATTTCAAACCTATGTCTTCCTAGTGTCCAAACTTGAACTCTAACACACCAAAGACTATTGCTGCCCAACTGTATTGCTTCCTAAGAAAGGAGGCCTCATGATCCTCATAAGCCCGAGGAAACAACATCCACAGAGTGGGCTGCTGGCCTCCAAAGGAGATGCTCTCTCCTGGCAAGTCTCCACCCACATCTGAGAGTCTGCCATTGTGTTTCTCTTTGTAAGGGAACTATCTAGGCGTGGAGGGAAGGAGAAGAAGCAGAATGGACCTCAGCCAAACAATGACAGGCATCCCTGGGCACTGTCCTTGGTGGACCGGGAGTTCAGCTGATATTCTTTTGGTAAACCAAGAGCCAGGAACCAGTGCAGGCAGTGCCAGGGAAAGGGCAAAGATGGCTTGACCCTGAGGCAGGAAGCTCTGCCTGCCCTTCCCCTTTCGTTTGGAGTACAGGCAGAGGACATCACGCAGGTGACATGATGGTCTGATGGACCAGGAGACGGGAGTCTGTGGGTTCTGGCAGCATGGCCTGATTTAACACCTGCTCATATTCTTTGTGGGATGGGCAGGTTCTTCTCTGTGTGCCCGGCACAGGTAGAGCTGTTATTCCTGAGTGGCTGGCTCACACCTGCCTTCCAGGCACATCTTCTGGCTGGTGGGAATGATTTTAATACCACCACCAAGACAGGCAGCTGTGACGGCAACTTCCCTAGGTCTCAAGGTTTTCCTGCAGCTAACCTGAGTTGCAAACTTCCTAAAGGCAGAAAACGTGTGCTTTTTTTCAGCAGTGCACCCCCCTTCTTCCTAGAGTCCAACATGGGCCCGGGAGGGGAGCACGCGCCATCTGCTCCGGGCTGTCGAAGGACAGCAGGAGTGAGCATAGGAATGAGCAAGTGGCAGCAAGCATTTGCAATGGAAGCTTCACTTTCTGCCCTGATTGGCTGGGGTGCAGTGGAGTGAGGGGTGGAGGTGGGGTGGGCGGGCAGGGGCTGCTTCGTGAAATTGGCAACGGGATAGGCATCATCACACACACTCACCTGTGTCCACCCTGCCATAGTCCACGAAGATCTGCAGCATGACAGAGCCCAGCAGGTACCCAAAAGCCGGTCCAAATACGGAGATGGCAAATAAGATGGCTGTGAAGGAGAGCAGGGTAGAGAGGCTGAGGGGACTGAGAAGGTGTGACAGCCCCAGCCCCTTTCCTAGCCCAAGGATTCCTGAGATGTCACTCTGCAGTCTGTCCTCTGACCCTGGCAAGTCCACGCCTATGGCATTTCCCCCAGGCAGTGTTAGAACCACTCAAGACCCTAAGGTGTGCAAAACCAAAGCTGGTTCTCCTCCAGCCAGCTGCCAGAGAGATCTACTTGTCAGGAGGGAAACGGTCTCCCTGGAATTGAAAGATGCCAGCCCAGGGCAGTGCTGATGGCAAAGGTCTGTGCAGGGACAGTGTTGGAGGTCCTGGCAGGAGTTTGCGAGGCCACAGAGCCAGTGGGTGCGGTCTGTCTGGTCTGGAGTAGAGGGCCCTAGAGGACACTCAATATGGCTTGTGCTAAGGGAAGGGTTTGAGCAGTCAGATCGTCATCTATCTTCTCTGCATGTGCTTCTTTGAGGCCAACCTGTCCATAAGTGGATGACGCGGAAAGACACGTGTGTCCCGGCCCAGGCCTAGAGGGCTTGACAGCGCCAGTAGCTACTGCTGGTCAAGGAGCCTCTGTGTGCCTGACAGGGGGCTAAATGGTTACATACATGACCTCACATAATCCCACAGCGGCCCAGCACACAGATACTGTCAGTCCCATTCTGCAGGTGAGGAACCTGGGGCCCTGGGGCTCAGCTACTTGCACAGATCCAATAGCTGATAGGTAACAGAACTGCCATTCAAACCAGGTCTGTCTGATCCCCAAACCTCTGCACTTGTTTGCTGTGTTGTGGGGCAAAGAGGGTTAAGACCTCAAATCAGCCCCACAGAGCCTAAGGGTCAGATCAGGACCGACCCCTTCCTGCAGCCCTTTTCAAGCCTGTCACTCACCGATGTACAGGGGCGAGTTGTTGGGCTCCGAGAAGTCGTCCACGTAGGAGATCCCAAACGGCTGAATCGGCACTGTCCCAATGCCTGCCAGCAGCTGGGCGACCACCATGAGACCCCACATGCTGCTGGTCTCCTTCCGGGTGTCCTGGGTGCTGTTGTGGCACTTACTGGGGGGCAGGTCCTGCCAATGCTTCTGACAGAGCTCCGTGTGGAGGAGGCTGCTGTTCCCTGTGAGGAGGAAACTGGTCTTACAAGGCTTGTCAGGCCATAAAAACTGAACAATACACTGCGGGGTGGCGGGGGGGTGGAGAGGGGGAGGTCCCAGGACACATAATCTGATTTGACCTGGGAACCCCAAAACCTGGGGGCCTTCCTGTAAACCCACAAGGGGGCAGACCATATCTGCAAGACAAAGATCCCAGAAGATTATAAAAAGTGAAGCCTCTGTATGTTACTTCACTCTGATTTGGAAATTACTCCCGGAGTCCACTAGTCACTAGTGTTAATAAATGGGTTCCTCCCTTTCTGTAGGAAGCGTGCTTAGCATTTCTCTGCTCTTCTATAACACCTGCAATGAGAGTGCATGTCGGTCATCACCCAGTCTCCTGGCTCCACCACTGGCCTCCGAGCCTGGCCTTTCTCCCAGGCCTGGGGGAACAAAGGTGAGAGAGTGGGAGAGGACTCTTCCTCTCATGGATATCTGTTCTTTCTCCTCTATAGGTCCAGGCAGGGAGCTGAGCATGGAGGGATCAATACCTTCATCCCTGGAGGAGAGGGCCACCCAGCTGGAAATGGGGAATCCAAGGTAGAAACCCAGGCTTGTCAGCCTTCAGTGCCCTGAGCTCAGCCTCAGGTAAGGATGCAGTTCTCTTAGGAAGGCAGCGTCCCCCTGGCCTGGGATGTGTGCAGCTGGGTCCTCCAGGGCCCTCACCCCTGGACAATGCACTGCCTCACACTGGAGAGCCTCCTCCCAAAGGCATTTAACGTCCTTCTGAAACCGGGCGGCTCCCAAGAATCAGAGACCTTGGGGAGTTGGAAGGGACTCTAAGACCCTTTGGTTCACATCCTCCTGTTGCAGATGGAGAGCTGAGGCTGCACCGATAGCCAGGCCACACCACGAGACCCTCTGTGAGGGTCCCAGTATGGTCTGTGGGCACCCTGCCGCCTGTGGCTGTGGGGACGTGGCCAGGCCGTTTTAAATCTGGCCCACACTGAACAGTCAGCACCGCCAGCTCTCCAAGATCATGAAGGTTCTTGAGGGTCTTTTCCATGAGATGCATTTTCTTTCTGCCTTGTCTAGGCCAATGGCAACCATTCGCATTACTGACCTTACTCTGTGGGTTTTCTCATTTAGCCCTAATGGGATTCAGCTTAATTCTCATTGGTGGTGCTCCCAGAGAGGGGAGAGCCCTGAACTAGGTGGGCATCAAAATCCCACACGGAGGAAAACAGGGCTGTGGACTAGACCCGTCTCTCACACTGGACTCTACTCAGTGCTGTTGAGCTCGGGGCTGCCGGGAACCCTGGGGCTGGGGAGAGGGCAGCCCTCCTCCTGGCCCCTCCCCCTCTCCCCTCCCCCACATGCACATGCATCCAGCCTGGCCCCGCGGTTGCCTGTCCTCTCTATGGTGTTTGCATAGGACACATTGGAAAACTGCTGGCCAAGGGGGACTCCCTGACTGGCCAGAAAGCAAAGGGGCCAAAACTTCTGTCTGGTCAAGGTCATCCAAACTGGACGCCAGCTGTGTGCAGAGAACAGAGCGCCCGGAAGAATGACCAGCTCCCGGGCTCTGGTTAGTGTCCCTCCGTTCCCACTTCCTCTCATGCCACATCCACTTGCCCACCTTCCCATGCAGAATTCAAATAGAAAGTGGCCCAGCCTTATGGTGAAATGGGAGCAGCCCCTTCGAGGCGGGGTGGAGATGGAGTCTTATTAACACGGGAAGACGCCGTGACATCTGGTAGGTTCCCCAGAATAACTAGTGGTTTGGAAGAGTATGATCTTTAATTTAGAAAACTCCCCTGGACTAATAGAATATGCAGAAAAGAACTCAGGAAGACTAAGGCTCTCTGGGTGATGGTGATTGTGTGTGTGTGTGTGTGTGTGTGTGTTTGCCTCTGTATTTCCTAATTTTTCTGTAAAGAACACATGACATTTTTTAAAATAAAGCAACAGTAAAAGCTGCTAATTTAAAAATGTTTTCATTAGTAAATACAGCCAACATTTAACAATGCCTCATTCCATAAACATTACCCTTTTTTCTGGCTTAGGCCTTAAACCAGGGCTGTGTCTCTCTTTCTCCCCACCTCCCACCCCCCGTGCTTTCCCCTGTGGGGTGTTGAGCCTTCCTCCAACTTACAGGCTCTTCTGCAGAGACCCCGTTCTACACCAGGATTTGAACATCCGTTTATTGTACAGGCCGACTCTGCCAAGGCGGACACTGGCTCCTGCTCACAGCAGTCACTGGGCTACTTAAGCGGCTGGTTTAAGGCAGAGCTGGCTTTCGAACCCGAGTGTGACTGAGTCAACGTCCACAGTGAAGTCACATCTGAAATGGCGACATTTTGCAGGGACGGAGGAGCTGGGCCTGGGGAGAGCTCCCTTGCCCTAGCCACACCAGACACATGGCTCTCTGACCTCCACAGCCAGCTGGGACCTTCCACCTACTTCCTCCCCAACGGAGGTGTCCTGGAAAGGGGCTGGCTACTGGGATTTTTGATGAAATCAGAGACAATGAGATGAAACAAACACACAGTATAGGGAGTCAAGACATTGGTTTGAGTGAAATAAGCCGGACACAGAAAATAGTGTATGATCTCATGTGTATGACTCTAAAATAGCCAAACCCGTAGAAGTAGAAGCAGAGTGGAATGGTGGTCACGAGGGGCGAAGGGGAGGGGAATGAGGGCGTGACTGTTGAAGGGTAAGGTAAAACGTCAGGTGTGCAAGATGAGTAAGTTCCGGAGATACTATAGCACAGCACTGCACTGTATGTTTAAAATGTGCTAAGAGGGCAAATCTTATGTCAAGTGTTCTTTCCTTTCCCCACACACAATAAAAAAGAGAGTGGGAGGACACTTTGGGAGGTGATAGATAAGTCTATGACCTTGGTGGTGGTGATGGTTTCAGGGTTAGATATGTATTTTTGTTGTTGTTACTAATCTTCACCTCATGATATTTTTTTCCATTGATTTGTAGAGAGAGCATAAGGGAGGGGAAGAGACAAAGAGAGAGAAACATCAATGAGAGAGACACATTGATTGATTGCCTCCCAAACTGGCACACACACTTCTTTGCTCACACCCCAACTACGGCCAGAAACTGAGCTTGCAGCAGGTACGTGCCCTGGACCCGAATTGAACAGGAGACTCTTTTGTCCACTCTATTATTCACTGAGTCAAACCGGGCAGGTATATGCTTATTCCCAAACTCACGGAATCACATGCATTAAATATGTAAAGCTTTTTACATGTCAAGCATATCCGAATAACGTCATTTAAAAAGAAAAAGCCATTAATTGGTTTTAACCCTAGGTAGTAGCTGTGTGGACATAAGTTTCTAAACCCTTCTGAGCCTCAGTTTCCCCTGAGGCAGAGACCATAAGGTGGCTGGAGAGGGAAACTCCCCCTGCGTCATTAAAGAGCTAGAAGGCTCTGGCTCCAGAGAGGAGCGCAGGCGTGAAAAGTTGGCCGCCGCCGCTCAGCCAGCAGTCTGATGGCCGTGCCTGCCCTCTTGAAGGAAGGCTGGTGCGGCTCAGTGACACTGCAAGGGTCTGGGTCTTAGGGCAGTCACTTTCGTTGAGAAGCCCCAAAACTGTAAAGTGTCCCTGCTGAGACCTTGCGCGCTATGCACCTCACCCCTCACCACACTATGAATCCTTCCACCGACACTGACCCATGTCCAACACCCAGAACACGGGTAGAATGCTACAGGTTCACATCACTCCCCTCGGGGAGGCTCAGGTGGCCATGGGCAGGCAAGGCCAACAGATACTGGAAGGGCTGGACTGGGAGCCTGGGACCAGGGTTCTCCTCCTGAATCCATGACTCCCTATGCCCGTGACCTTGACTTGGAGAGGATTCTGTAGAGGGCCAAGCACTGCAGAGAGTGGGAGGGTCCCGGAGGGTCCAGCAGTCAGTGCCAGGCTCACTGCCCACTCCCTGCCCTCAGCACACAGCCACATGGGACACCGGGGTGGATGAGTGTTTTCATGCCACGGGCTGAGCTAGCCTTTAGACAAAGTGATGGGTAAGTACTGAGACTCCTATGCTCTCCTTGAGACCAAGTGGGCATGTTTAGGAATAAGGGCAGAGCAGGCTGCCGGGCCTGGGACGCGCCTCTGATCCACTACCAACTGACCAAACGCTGCTCTGTAGTCACTCAAACAAACTGGCACACACACACTTCTTCTCTGCTCACTCCCCTGCGCCAACTTTGTCTGAGTTGATGCATTTCTACAGGGCCCATAAGACAGGGGTGCTGCCAAGTTTTCAAATGGCATTTCTTTTCAGACGATTAAAACTAATTTTGAGTATATTTTGCACAAGGAAGTGAGAAAAGTTTGAAGTCTCCTGAAACTGTGGGCTGTTGTCACCTGCAAATGTTCTGGAATGAGCTGCCTGTCTCCTCTGTGTAGGTGTGTGACAGCACCTCCCTCCTGCATGCTGTCTCATGGGTTATGAGGTGCAGGGCCAGGTCTATGTTAGGTGCAAGAGTGTTTTAAAGATCGCCTGAAGGCAAATGGCGAAAAGAATTGGCCTGTTCCCAGGTCAGCCATGCAGGGAGCACACCCAGGCCTGTCGGCAGCATGGATGATGCCTGCCGCACACATGTAACGCCTGGACCTGGGGTCTGAAAAGACACCTGGACCAGATTTCATTCACTCTCGGTTGTTCAGTTTCTTGGCCATATTTGACCATGGGCAGGCACTGTGCTGGGGGAGAAGACATGGAGGTGATTGAGACAGGCCCAAGTGCTGACCTTATAAACCTTCAAGGAACTGGACAGCACAGGCCATCAAAGAAGCAACCACACACGCAAAAAGAAGCAACCACAATACTGCCTGGTCCAATCCAAACCACAATGAAATATCACTTCACACCCATCAGGATGGTTATTAAAAAAACCAAGTGTTGGGTAAGATGTGGAGAAATTAAAGGCCTTGCACATTGCTGGTAGGAATGTGAAATGGTGCAGCCAACTGTGGAAAACAGTATGGCAGTTCCTAAAAAAATAAAAATACCATATGATCCATTTATACTTCTGGGCATATGGCCAAAAGAATTGAAAGCCAGGACTCGAGCAGATATTTGTATACCAGTGTTCATAGCAGGATTATTCACAATAGCCAAAAGGTGGCAACAACCCAAATGCCTGTCAACGGATGAAATTCTAAACAACATGTGATATATGCATCCAATGAAATATTATTGAGGCTTGTAAAAACAAAGGAATTCTAACACTTGCTACATACAAAGTGGATGAACCTTGACGACATCACGCTAACTGAAATAAGCCAGATACAAAGGTACAAACACTGCATGATTCCACTTACACGAGGAACCCAGAATAGGCAAATTCATAGAGACAGAAAGGAGAATGGTGGTTGCCAGGGCTGGGGGTGGGGGTGGGGAAGGAGTAGAGGGTTAGGGTTTAATGGGTACAGTTTTGGTCAGAAAAGATGAAGTTCTGGAGATGGATGGCAATAATGGTTGTACAACAGTGTGAATGTACTTAATGCCACTGAACTGTACACCTAAAAATAGTTAAAATGGCCCAGCTGGTGTGGTTCAGTGGTTGAATATCCACCTATGAACCAGGAGGTCATGGTTCGATCCCTGGTCAGGGGCACATGCTGGGGTTGTGGGCTTGATCCCCAGTAGGGGGTGTGCAGGAGACAGCCAATGAATGATTCTCTGTCATCATTGATGTTTCTATTTCTCTCTTCCTCTCCCTTCTTCTCTGAAGTCAATAAAAATATAATTTTTTAAAAAGATAAAATGGTAAGTTTATCACAATAAAAAAACAGCTAGTATCGCTGAGATGGGAAAGGACAGCGTGTCAGGGGCAGAAAACGCAGTGAAGTTGGGGAGAAGGTTTGGGAAAAGATTCCTGGAGAAAGTGGCCTTTGAGCTGAGAAGAATCAAAGGAAGTAGACAGAAGCTCTGTGGTGAGGAGGAGAGAGGGACAGCATACGGAGGGCTTGGAGGTGTGAAAGGCACCCCCAGTATCACAAAATGAAGTTGAGAGTGGTCAGCCCGAAACACAACCAGGGGGAGGCATGGCCACTCCTGGAGGCTCCGTGTGCCCTGGGAAGGGGCCTGAAAGAAAACCCCAGATAGCGATGATCATGGGCAGCAAGGGGTGGGAGGTGAGGGGGTGGGCAGCGCAATGAACACACTGGAAAGATTAAGGCCAGTTTCCAAGACCCATGAGTAAGGAGGGGAAATGACCCAGTCAAGAGGCATTTCCATGGTAACACGGCTGATGCTGTGCATTGCACGAGGGGCGGGGATGCTGGCTAGCTCCACGGATGTGCGAGCTCCACGGCTGTACAGATGGTGATGCGCAGAGCAGGTGTGTAAGATACAAAGGCCAGGGGTGTCCTAGGAGAGCAGGCGCATGAGAATCAAAGGACCAGAGAATAAGTGTTGCTTTTAAGAATTCCAGTTCTTGCTTTTGCAGATTCTTATGAAATTCACATTTATTAGATCATTGCTGTTGGCATCACAGGCTAAATGTGTGTGTGTGTGTGTGTGTGTGTGTGTGTGTGTGTGTGTGTGAGATAGAGAGACATTTAATGGTCATTGAAGAATGTGAAAATGTTGACTGGCTTATTAAGTCTTTTTTTTTTTTTTGATAATTTTTATGAGTTTATTTGAGCCAAACTGACAACATATGCCAGCAAGCAAGAGCTCAAATGCTCCCGCAAGTCTTTTTTTGTCCTTATAAAGTCTTTACATGTACACTGCATGGCCCACCAATACCACAAAACCCTCATGAAATTTCATCCAAGGAAGTGTCCCGGAGGCCCAACTCTCTAGAGATTGTTTAACTATTGTTATTAACTTTTAAAATGTCAGATTCCATACTTACTGCCTTTATTAAAAATATGTATTTTAGCCCTGGCTGGGTGACTCAGTTGGTTGGAGCATTATCCTGTGTACCAAAAGGTTGCGGGTTTGACTCCCAGTCAGAGCACATACTTAGATTGCAGATTCTATCGCCAGCCCAGGTGTGACTGATCAATGTTTCTCTCTCATTTCTCTCTCTCTCTCTCTCTCTCTCTCTCTCCCTCTCTCTCTCTCTCTCATCAATTAATATTCTCAGGTATGTTTTTTTAAAAAAGGGTATTTAAAAAAGTAATTAATTGCACCAATTAAATCGAAGTCTACTGAGTTCCTCTATGGCTATTCTGTGTCCTATATTGCCACAAGATCTCCCAGCAAACTCTCTTCCTTATGCCAGCCATGAATGGGGCCAAATCCATCCACCTCAGGCTCTGACACATGTGAATGGGAAAGGGCTTTAATCACCCACGGAGGGTGAGGCTCCTTTCCCCTGGGAGCCCTGTCCTCCGGGAGCAGGAGCTGGCTCTCCGGGAGGCAGGGAGCCCTGGAACCAGGAGGAGCAGAGCTCGGCAGTGGGTAGAGCCCGCTGCTCCCTGCCTTGATGTGGGGGCAGGTACAGCCAAACCTAAGAGATACTGTGTGTTTGGGCCAGACCACCAGCAATAAAATGAGTATGGCAGTAACACTAGTTGTAAGGGTTTTGCTGGTGGAGGGTCTTGACTTTACTTGTAAAAAAAAATGCAACATCTGTGAAGCTCAATAAAGTGAAATGCATTAATTAAAATGGGCTCTGCCTGGATTTATGTCAGAGGTAGACACTGGGCTTCCCAAGAACTCAGGCCTGGGACTCCCTGCAGTGGTAGGCCGTGGCCAGCTCACCCTGGTGAGAGCGGAGTTTTCTAGAATTTAGACCACTAACTAGGCCTTTCTCTTAAAAATAAGAGGACATGGAGAGGTGAGTCCAAGGGCCAGAAGCAGGGGGAGAAAAAGACACGTGTCAAGTGCCTTTCACAGAATTGGGGGGGAAGGTTGGCGTACTTTGTCCCACTCAGCTTTCCTCAGGAGCTTGGGCCCATGTTGAGAAAGAACAACCTCTCTCCACTTCTCATGCATTCATTCCTGCAAAAACCCACTGACTGATGGAAGATCATTGCCCTCCTCCTCAGAGGTGGCTTAGCTCTGACCTTTCTACCATGTAAACTAAGGGAAATGCCAGGCTGTTCCTGCCACCAGGCTGCACAGCCCGCCTGCCCACCCAAGGCCACCTGCCTCCATCGTGGTGGGCCCTGGGGAAGGGAGGGAGGGGAGCCTGTTCATTAGCTGGATGTCAGTCTGTTGCTCATGTTCCCCGAGGCAGATTTCTGGAAGGCTCAAGTTCCTCAGAGCACATTCTTTTACCCGCAAGACACCAGAGGTCTAGCGGTGCCAGTTTTCACAGGCCTATGAAATGCTAAGTAGAAACAGGCCTGGGACCTCTCCCCTGCCCCAGCTGCCCCAGCACCACCCCAGCTGCATCATGGAGTCAACCCTCTGACTCATCCTCCCACAATTTAAATGTACAGAATTTCAGTTCTGATTTCTGGACCCCTCAGGGGGTTTGGAAAGATAGGGGATCACTTCCCTAGAATGGTCTACTTCCCTAGAATGGACTCTAGGGAGGTGGGCCAGATCTGGGCAGACCATGGTCCTGCCACTCCACTGCATAAGGACACATGTTCCGGGTGTAGCCAGGCTGAGGCTGGCTGGGAGGTGTCAGGGTATAATGAGAGGTCTCTGCACGAAGTTCCAAAGATGAGGCTGAGGGGGATCCCTGGATGGGTCAAGCAACCTAGGAAGGCCATGGCAAGTGAGGTTTTCCTTTGACGTCATTTCATCCTTCTGGTAAATAAAAGAGAGGATTCTGCCAGGAAATAGGAGGGCAGCAGTGACTTCTCCTTCAAGGCATGGTTCTTGACAGCCACCATCACCTCCTGCTGAGGGGGGGCTAGGCTTGTGGGTGAGCAGGGTCAAATGAGGCAGAGATTAGCAAAGCCCACACTTTAGAAGCAATCCATGAGAACAACAGGGAAAGGCAGGGGTGCTTCCGGAGAATTTTCTGGAAGCACCACCAAGGTGCCAAGCCCTCGGGCTTTCAGCAAACTCCTGGAACCTCATTCAGAATGTTCCACTCTGAAGGACCTATTTCCTCATCCTCCTAAATCTGGCTACTCAACAGTTTTACCAGAAACTCTGGCAACTCCCACCAGCAGGCCTGGAACAGGCTGTCCCGACCTCACTCATGATTTGAGACCTCGAAGTTGTTTGCAAAGTGGGTTGTATGTCAGAAGCGATTGAGTTTCCAGTGGAGCTCACCAGGCCTTACTAATCCATAATGCTCCTGTAATGCTATGTGTTCACTTCCAACTAGACTAAGCCTACACTTATAATTTCTTTGGGCATATGCATTCTGAGCTTCATTTTGGAGAAGTAGGAGAACATACTCTTCTGTACCAGCAGAAACCAACAGAGTTGGGATTGTCAGCCTGGGACACATCCTGGGGCATTGGAAGGAATTCACATTTTGAAACCAATGAGACCAGGTTCAAATCTTGGTTCTACTGCTCAATGGTTGGGAGCCTCTCAACCTCAGTGTCTTCATCTCCAAAGCAGATATAATAATACCTACCTTGCAATGTTGTCATTAGGATAAAAATAATGAGTATACTATAACTTGGGACATAGTGATCATACAATAAGCTCAATTTTCATCCAAAGAGGCCAGAAATTTCAATGGATAAGGGAGATGACAGAACCCTGGAGACGGGCAATATTACCCAGGTTTTTAAGAACCTGGGGACTGGGTCCAGAAACTAGAGACAAGTAAGATCAAGGTCACAGCAATGGAGGCTTGTAATAAAGGAGTTGTGAGGCGCATGGGTGGCTTGAAAGAGTTCGTTCACATCTCTGCAGAAAAGAGCAAACGTGGGGTGGTGGTAGAAGCAGAGAGTTCCTCTGCTCTGCCCTCAAGGCCAAGTTTCCAAAACTAGTTCTGAGGCTGAGGCCGGACTTTCCTTCCCACACGGCCAATGCCTATGTGTATTGAGGTGTGCATGTGGCCAGGAGTGAGAGGGCAGTCCGCTGTGCATGGTGCCACAAGGTGGGACATTACACTGCTGGCAAGGGGCTTTCCCCACCCAAACCCTTGCATATGTGCCTGCACCCTGAGGAATCATCAGTAGGCCAAAGGAGGCATCACCTGGCTCAGTTCATCATCGAAACTGTTTCTTAGTGGACAGGGGAAGGAAGACATACCCGAGCGAGCAGGATGCGGCTCAGAGTCTTTTTATTTTAATATTTGGAGATGTGTGCTTAATTTGCACCCCCGAATTGGAAGTGAAGCAGAACTTATTGTTCACAGATTTATTAAATTGGCCGATGTGGAGCTCTTTGAAGAAGAAGAATAAAAAAAAGCAATTAGCTGAGCCAACATGAGCTCATCAAAAGCCATTCATGCCAAACCAACCTCATTTCCTTTGTTAACGGGGCTCCCAGACCAGCAGGAAGCCGTAACATGGTGTTACTTGACTGGAGGAAGTCTTTTGACAAAGCTTGTTATGATATCCTGGTAGACAAGATGCAGACACGTGCCTGGAGAGTCCTCTGGGAGAACTGGCTAAAGCCATGCCCAGTGCAGCTGATAGATCAGTGTGACCTAAAAGATGGGCCCAAACTGTGCACCAGTCTTCATTGTCATGGACTTGCGTGAAAGCTGGGAATAGCTGGTAAATTTATGAATGACACAAAGCTGACAGGAATGCCTAATCAGATAGTCCAAAGGCTAAAAATTCAAGATTAGACCCAAGGCTATAAGAAGGGGTTCTGACCAAGAAGAAGGAATCTAATGGAGACAGTTTGGGCTGCTGTACCATAGACGGTGTGGCTTATAAACAACAGAAATCTATTTCTCAAAGTTCTGGAGGCTGGAAGTCCCAGACCAGGATGCTAGCATGGTCAGGTTCTGGTGAGAGCCTTTTGTAGATGGCAGACTACCAACTTCTTCATAAAACCAAAGGAGAGTAATCTGGTCTCTTCTTACAAGGGCACTAATCCCATGCAGGAGGGCCCCACCCTCATGACCTAATCACCACCCAAAGCCCTCAACTCCAAATACCATCTTGGTGCTGAGGTTTCTTTGCTGTTTTTCCCCTCTTTAGATCAGAGCTATACATGCTCTCTGATGGTGGCCAATCCAAACTCTGAATCCTGAAAAGTCCTTTTTTTACTGAGTGAAAGAACCTGCTCCTGCTGGTCTTCTGTCTCCTGGTGGGTAGCAAACTGCCCAAATACATAAGGTGTTCCCTTTTCAAACCTTTGGGCCACAGGAGGCATCCTACCACAACTAGAAGCCTTGGCTCTACCAAGCATGGCAAGAAGAGAGGATAATTCCTCCCTGTGTCCTCTGGGGACTTTGGGGGCCCAAGGCCTCTTTCAGGAAAGATGGATCAATGGCTTCTTCAGAATCACATTCTCCAGAAGGGATATGTGTCCTGTTTCTGTAAGGTTACCCCCACTCTCTCACAGTTTTCCTGGGGTGCCTAAAATCCCTGGGGTAGCTCCAGCCTTCCTTTTCCACCCTAGGTGCTGACTCTCCCAAGGAGACCCTCCCCGCTACCATGGGTGGGCCCAAGACACGCAGTCCACCAGGAGTCCCAGAGAAATGACTCTCCCCATGGAAGCAGGATGTAGGATGCAGCTTGCTGCCTAGGTCTCCCTTCCCCCACCAGACCCCAAGCAGGCCTGCCACCCAAGCCTCGTTACTGAGCAGGGAAATGACTAAACAAGCATGGAGGGGTCCATGGGAAGACATAGCCACATTCATGTTTCTATTCAGACCTGAGCTGGGGACCCAGGACAAGGGGGCACGTTTCTAGGCTGCCAAGTGGGGGATTGTGATGTGCTCACAAAACAGATGTTAAGAGAAGCCTAACAGAGTCAACTGCTCTCATATCATAGCTGTGAGACCTTCAGTGAGGCCCGTGCCATTGCCATGGAGATGACCATTTCTCCTGCAGAGTCCAGCTCCTTGCCTGGCCTTTCCCTCGTGGTCAGCACAGCAGCCGAGTGTTTTCTGTCATTCTCCACGCTGGTTTCTCTCCTTTCCTACGCGATGCATTAAAACATGTTCTGCATCAAATCTCATTAGGTCTTGTTTTGCACATCTGTCTGAGGCTATTTTCTCTCCATTAACTCCATAACACCCATGTGCTTTGTTATTTTTTTTTTACCCCTTTGTTTTTTTCCTTTTCAGGTTCAATAGATCCAACTGGCCAGATGCAACTCTCACCCTGACCATCTTCCACCCACTGACCTCCCAACACACAAACACACTCTCCCCTTCACCCCCATATACACCTCCACCTCCACACACACCCCAACTCCTGCTACACGCGCTTTCCCCACTCACATACATCCCTGTCTCCACCCTCCATCCTTCACATAGCGCCCCTCACACACATACACCCACTTCTTCTCTCAAATTTCCTCCTATCCCCACTTCCCCATCTTCACATACATCCACCTCCTCTCCTTACCTGTACACCTCCTCATGACTCCTCTTCCTACACATAGAAACGCCTCTCACACATAGTTACCCCAAAACACACCCACACTTCTCTGCACATATTCACCTCACACCTCAGCGGGGTGTTCACCACTGAAGAGCCCTGAGCTCACCGTCGGGGAGCAGTTCCCTCATGGGAGGACCCTGCATAACTCTCATAGTTCAGTGCAGTGGGTTCTGCTCTGGGGGTTGGAGAGCTGATTCCAGGTCTTGCATGGCCTCCACTGAGGAAGGGACAAAGCCATGCAGGAGCCGAGGCTTCCCCTCGGTGTGCCCTCCTTCCACTCTCCTCTCAGGGACATCCTTGGGATGAATGAGCATGGAACAGGGGCTGGCCACTTCATGGACAAAGGACTAGAAAGTGACTCTTCCCTTTCTTTTCTTGGCTGTTCTAAAAATACAATGGACTCCCTCTCCTGCTTATCTGACAGGAAGCTCCCTGCCTGTGCACAGCCATTGTCTGCAGGCGGACAGACTTCCCCCGGACTGGGCTGAGGGTTCTCACAGGTCACACCTAGTCCTCCCAGCCGCTGGTTTCTGAAGACCCTTCCCTGATCTCCCGGGAGAACTGGTCTCCCGTCGGCATGTTTCCCACCTACCCAAACCTCGCCAGCCTTCCAGAAGTAGCCTTCGAGGCTTTGGCTGGGTAGCTCGCCCTTTCTTCAAAGGCGCCAGCAGGACACATTTCCGGACCACACTGACATTTAGAAAATCTAAACATTCATAAATGTCTCCGTGGCCTTTTTAAAATCGACAATTAGTTGTTGAAGGTCTCCGTGATTCCCACAATGTTCAGCCCCTCTTTAATCTTTTTCCTCTAAAACACATAGTTACTCTTCATTTCCCATGGTCGTTTCTGGAGTGCTTCGGCTCTACGGGGAAGAACTCCTCAATCAACACGTGGTAATAATCTGGGGGTCATTCCTTATGAGCAACAGATTTCAAATACCACAACAAGGGCAGGCGGAGAGAAGTCTGCGGAACAGCGGACGTGGGCCAGGCAGGCACTTCAGCTATTTGGTTTGGATTTTCCCCTCAGAGCACCCTGAAAAGGAAGGGGTTATTGTTCCCACTTTACAATGAGGAAACTGAGGCTCAGGAAGGCGAAGCATTGACTTGCCAAGGAGATGTGGCAAGGAAATGGTTGACTGGGAATTGAATGTTGAAGACCATGCTCTTACCCATCATACCAGGCTTGTCCCCCCTGAGGATCTGGGAACAGAGCAGAACAGCAGCCTAACCTTCCACAGAGAGAAATCCCATGGCCTCACCTGTGGAATCCCATCGCCTCATCCATAACAAGGGATGGACCCTGCTCCAGATCAGAGCAAAGGACCTAGAGTGAGGACCAGGGAGAAGCTGCCTTTAGATGGCCCCAGAACACCCAGCCAGTCAGCCATGAGCCGTCAGACTCCCTCTCCATAGGAATCAGGGGGCTTCCTCATTTGTGACCCTAGTTTACCCAGCATAATACACCACCAGTGACAAGAACGATGGCTTAATGGTTGCTGCACATGCCAGCTACCAGGCTAAATCCTGAACATTCACCCTCTCAGTCCTCACAGCCCTGTAAGCAGGGGTTCATCTCATATAGGGAGGAACTGAGACTCGGAGCCGAGAACAAGGTGGCCACGGCCACAACACTGGGGAACTTCATAGCCCAGATTCAGACCAGGACCACCTGAATCCAGAAGACCATTCAGATTCATGACTCTGTTCAGGGTGGTGCTTTTAATGAAATGCATTTGTTCCTGATGACCTTGCATAATTGAAAACGCAAGTTCCCAGAGGACTACATTTGAAGAAGGAGTCACATTTCAAGCTTTTTCCCTGAAGTGAACATTTTTGTTTGGACATACTGGCAAAGCACACACCCATGTTGCCCTGGCACCCAGGGCATGGCCCCAACTACATCCCACAGATGTGGCTCTTGGACCAAAGTCTTCTTCATGCTGCCCCCTGGCACCAGGAAGATGTCTTCAAGGTGACTCAACCCTGAGCACTTCCAGCTGCTACTCTGATCCCGAAGTGACAGGGACTGCTGTGCCCTATTGTTGCAAGTAAGATTTACACAAATAAAAAGTGCAACAATCAAAATGCTCATTTTCCTGGCCAGCGATTCCTCCCTGCAGGCCTGAGAGGCAAGCTGTGGCCCCCCTCAAAGTCCCCTTCAGTTTCTCTCTAGTGGAGTTTGGCTCAGAGCACTAAGCTCAAGGCAGGAACTGAGGATCATGATGGGCTGAACCGAGCTGTGAACCATTCCTAACAAGGAGCAGAATGACTGATTTCAGAGGCCTGCCCATTTCTAATCACCCTGTGTGGTGGCTGCTTTATGTGAAGCGAATGCCACTGGGATGTAGCTATGGCTGCGGGAAGCCAACTCACTAGGCTAAGCAGGCCACCGTGTGTGGCACCTAGCAGATGCCCTCCCCTTAGCCTGGCCAAAGTGTCCTAGGCTCCCTTGCTGATTTCATTATCCTAGTCTTCATGCTGATGGAAGTGGCAGGGACCTCAGGTCTGGAAAGACAGTAGTGCAGTGAGCCGGACCACCCTCTCTGATGGCCAGTAATTCCTGATTCTCCTTCAGAGCTGGCCTCATGCCCCGTCTAGACTGAGGTGGAGAAAGAGCATGGCAGGACACTAGGGTGAGGTCAATCTTCCTCCTGTGCCTATTTGAAGCAGGACTTAGCCCTTAAAGAGTCCAGAAGGATCCAAGGCCACAGTGCATTTATGAGAAATGACTAGTTCATAGGTGATTTACGGAGAGGTGGAGAGAAGATTCCCATGACCAGACCCCAGCAGACATTTCATCACTAGACATCCTTGTTCCTACTCCATCTTTTCCCATTCCATCCACCTACCTGTCCCCAGGTAAGTCACATAACCTAAGTGCTTCATTTCTTGAGCCTGATCTGTACATATGACTTTTTTTTAAAAAAAGTCTGGTGCTTACACACATGGGAATCAATTATTCCCTCAGCACATCCCTAGCTGGCTCATTTATCCTCAGACATCTTCAACCCCAATACAGTGGACTAAGGAAGAGCATTTATGGACTGGGCCTCTCACTGCTGCTCATCATGAAACCAGTGCCATTTCCCACATCCCTTAAAAGAAGTGCAAATTTATCCCAAGCCAATAAATTATCATAAAATGAGCTCCAAAGCAATGATGCTCTTGGTGTGCCAAGTAAATACAAATACAAAACCATTCTGTATGGCTATTTCCCAACACAGACCACACAAAATTTCTACAGGGAAAAAAAATCCCTCTGCAAATGAACCCAAGGTCAAATATTATAGAATATATAAAAAAATAATCCACCACAATCAAGAGCAAGCAGACACAAAACACTGGAGGATTAGCATTCTCAAAACTTAAATGAAAAGAACAATTGGAAAAAAACTATAAAATAAATATATTTAAAATAATTGAGGAGAACAAAGGAAAACTAGAATTCATAAGGAAATAGCAAGAAACCATGTAACTAGGACAGATAGATTTGAACTATTATAATAACTTTTAGAAATGAAAAAAAATATAGAGAGAGCCATTAAAATTTAAAATGTAAAGGATGGCTTAGACAGCAGATTAACATAGCTACAGACAGACTAAGTGAACAGGAAGACATACCTGAAGAAATCACCCAGGATGCAGCGTAGATGAATAAAGCACTAAAATCGATGAAAGGGAAGTTAAGAGACATGGAGACCAGAAATAAAAATGTCCAACATTTTAGAAGAAAGAATAGAGAAAAATCTGGGTATCAATATTGGGGACATTTTTGGCTGAAAAATTTTGAGAATTAAAGAAAAACCTTAGTCTTCAAATGAAATAGCATATGGAACTTCCAAAGATAAGTGACAATTAACCCATACTTACACACCTTATGGTGGACGTGCAGAACAACAAAGGAGATAATCTTAAACACAAATAGAGAGAGAAAAAACCAGAATACCTAAAAAGGGAGGAAACAGACTGATGAAGAAGTTCCAATATCAAGAGAAGCCAGAAGATAGAGGCATGGTACAATGTGCTAAGAGGAAAAAACTAGATTCAATCTCAACTATAATTCAAAAGCAAGGGTAAAATTAAGATATTTTTAGACAGAGACTTAGAGAGTTTCTTACTCTTGTATCCTGGTTGTGGTGGTTACACAAATCTATAAATGTGTTCAAACTTACAGAAAAAAGATATATTACAAGAAAAAATATATATATTACCACAATTAAAAAATAATATAATATACCAAAACCACTGAATTTTATACTTTAAATGGGTGAGCTGTATGGTACATGAATTATGTCTCAATGAAGCTGTTAAAAAGAAAAAGAAAAAAAAAGAGGTATCTGAAGGAAAACTGATAAATCGTAATGGTCAGTATATCTGTCTATTATATTATTTTCTTTACTTTGCTATAGTTCGAATTTTTTATATTAAAAATACAATAATTTTTAAAGAATAGGGGAACTCTTACTGGGCAATTCAGTGGTTTTTAATTTCGTGTTTATGAATTACCTGAAGTCCTCACTCATCTCTCCCTGCCACAGGGCCTATCACTAAGAACCAGAGGCTCTGGGTCATAGAAGGGACACCTGTCTCAGAATCAGGAGGCCTGAGTCTGTCCCTCCCTAACTGACTGGGTCCTTGGGAAAGTTACTAGATATCTTTGAACGCCATGTTTTCATCTTAGACCTCTTCTCTCCTCTTCACAGGTGTCCAGAGGAATCAAATGAGATCATAGTGCAAGTGTATTCTAAACCTAAAGAATGATGGGTGAATGCACCCATGTCAGGAAGTGTTAAATACACAATTAAACATAAAGAAATTCCACAGACCTCATCATGGTCAATACCCTGACCCTCATCCTGCCAAACCCATCACAGCACCGTTCACCAGTGTCTCTACTTGTGTGCAATGGGTCATTCCTGGCACGAAGCACAAGGAATTACAAAGGAGGTGAGCCATCCACTGCAGGCTCCACCCTCAACAAGCCAGAGCTGGGACAATTGCTTCATAGCTCCACATAATTCTGCATGTCCTGGTTTTAGATGGGCTTTGGGGAGAAACAAAACAATAAAATCCAAGGAAGCTTCTGGTGGGAGAGGACAGCGTGGCTCAGTGTGGTATCCACTGTCCCAGAAGCACCACAGCCAGCTTTGCTTTGGGGCAGGGGTTGGAGGCCACTCACCGATGCTGGCCAAGGTGTACTGGTAGGGCTCTGAGAGGAAGTGTGGGAGGGTGAGGATGAAGGCACCTGAAGCCAGGAGGAGACCCCCAATGCCAATCAGCCGTGGACGGTGCACCCGGCTGCCAAAGTAGCTGACGAAGATGATGAGGATGGCGTTGCTGATCTGTGGAGAGAGCAGAGGGACCAAGTGAGACCAGAGACTCCGTCCTCCCCTACCCACAGTGGAGACCTGACTGTACCTTTTCCAGGAAAAGCAGAGAGGGAAGAGGCTGCCCGGTGGCAGCTGGGGCCCAGGCAGAGTCCCAGGGTCAGCCTTGCCCAGAGAGCCTCACAGTGGGACAAGCACACGTTTCAGCTTCCCCTGTTGTTAGAAATTCTTCCCAGCCTCAGCCTTCAAGACTAAACCAAGGGAAGTCTCTAGAGACAATGAAAAGCTCATGGCCTTAATTTCAACCATCTTAGGACCAAGCCCTTTGGGGCAAAATCCAAGTGTGCCTCCCATTCTGGCTGATTCCTGGAAACAGCACGTGTTCCCTCGTTAAACTCCCTGAGGACTTGGGCTTGGTAGTCAGAAGAGCCATCAAGTAACATGCACTATCTCGTTTCATCAGGCAACAACTTTCATTTGACAGACAGAATTGGGGCTCAGAATACTAAGTCACTTGTCCAGGTCCATGAGGTTAGTGGCCTGAACAGATACTGTCCAAGTTTTAACTAAATTAGTTCTACTGCCTCTTGGAGGAGGGGGTTTCTGTCCCAGCAGCCCTGCTCCTGGCCTTCCCTAGGTCTGCCTCCACTTCTATCAGTGGGGGACAAGGACTAAAGCACCCTTACATCCCTTCCCAGTTGAGTGCACCAGAAACTCCATGTTCTTGGTGCTCATTGAAAGGCATGTTCTCTGAGCTCCACCCAGAGCCAAGGAAGGGCAGTGAAGGCCCCAGCTTGGGGATAAGGGTCATAAACGGGAAAAGTGTGCTGGCATATCCTATGACCATATCTGCATCCAAAGACATCACCCTCTGCCCCAGAACATACGTTCGCCTGGACTCAAGGAGCCCTGGACATCAGCACCCATTGCCCCTGCCCTGTCCACACCACAGTCCCCTCGTGGCTTGAAAAGCAGGTGCTTTGTCTTAGGACATAGGGCCAGAGTCTTGGTACCTGGCTCTTGCCAAGATCCCCAAGGACCTTCTCGTTGCCAAATTCACTGCCAGTTAGTTCTCAGCTCTCTTCTTCTGTGATCTCTCAGCACCATTTGATTCAGTTGAGCATGTCTTTCTTCCCGCAACACTTCTTTCCCTGGGTTTCCATTGGCACCACCTCCTCCTAGTCTCCTTCCCCTGGCTGCTCCTTCTCAATCGCCTTGGCTGATTCCTCTTTGCTTCCCCAAACTCTCAACTCTCAGAGCTCAGTCCCTGTTTTGCTACTCTGGTCTGGGTGAGCTCATCCAGAACAGGGGGCCTCATGGAAAGAGAAGAGAGGGCTGGGCCTGGGAATCCCATCTCCTCACCTGGAGCCACTCAGCTTGCTGCCATGATGGAAGGGCTCTGCTGCCTCCCATGCCTCTTTCTTACTGACTTCCAGTGACTCCTAGTTGACCCTCCCACCCCTGACCTCTCAGCCCACCCGATCTTCTCAAACTTTGATGTGTAGACCCTGAGGGATTATGTGAAATCCACATTGCCGGGAGGTTATGGAGATCTGACTTTTCTGGGGGTGAATGCTCTGGCTTCTGTGATGCTCATAATACTGGAGCTGCTGGGCTTGGGATTGCTCCCCACCTGCATGCCTGAGGCTCACATCTTCCTAGACTGGGGATGGGCAGAGGTCACATGAACTTGTGGGTGGTCACAGAATTCAATTAGAGGCCCACAATTTCGAAGCACTAGCCCTACACACCTGGGGCAAGCTGCTGCATTTGCTGAGCCCCAGTGCCCTCATCGGTCAGGTGGGAGGGGCAAGCAGAGCACCTGGGGCTGCTGTGAGGAGGCCCCAGGTCAGGGATCCCAGAACAGTAGGCCTCATGGAAAGAGAAGAGAGAAGCTGAGCCTGGGAACCCCGTCTCCTCACCTGGAGCCACTGAGGCTCTGAGCTCAGTGCCTGGTGCCAGGAAGCCTTGGAATTGGTAGCTGCTTCCACCATGCCCATTGCACCTGGCTGTCTCCTTTCTCCAGGTGTCTATCCCAGCTCCCCATTAACTGTTCTTCCTGGACCCCTCCCAGGCCCGAAGATCAGGGTGCACAAGTGGGGTCTGATGGACCAGAACCTCTTGCTCACCTCATTCAAACTGGAAATGAGACCCGAGGAAGAACTGGAGAGGCCAAAGCGCTTCTCGATGGTGGTGAGGCTGCTCTTGAAGTAGGCGCTGTACAGGAGCTGGGAGAGCTGCAGGAGGCCATGGCAGAGCACAAACACCTGGGGAGACACCGTGACACGTGAGGCCCCTGACCAGTGAGCCCTGGCTGCTCCCCCCCACCCCCCCGGGCCTCCCATTCTGTTTCTGCTCTGTTTTCTCAGCTATTACTTAGAAACACTGATTTGATCAGGCAGACCTTAGGGTGAAATGCCATCATCGTCACATCAGGTTTCTCCTGGGACTCAGGGCGCTCTCAGCCATCCATTCCCACCATCCCTGCCATTCTTATCACTGCTGCCATAAGCAGCCTAGTAAACTAGGGGTGGAGAAGCACCTCTGGGAAAGGCCTGACTAATCAGCCACATTGCCTGACGTATTTTCTGATGGCATCTCAGTGCCATGAGGGCTGCTGCTGTCCTTCCTCCTGTCCTGTGAGGGCTGAAGTCACTCTTCAGCCAAGTGAGGTCACTCCCAGGGCACTGACACACCCCAGGCCATGTTCCACTCCTCTTGACCTGTCCTCCCTTCCCCTGACTCTAGCAACACTTGTGCACAGGCCCACCTCTAATACCCCATGACTCACTAGGATAGCTGCACAGATCACCTGGTTTTAATGAATGTCCCAAGCTTGTTATCGCCTCTATCAGGACTACCTGTGATGGTGCTAGCTCTTTCCCTGGATGGGTGATAAGGCCTTGTCTCTGCACTCCATCCTGCCCACATACCCTGTCATATGGGTATGAGTAAACGTGAATTCTGTGGTTAATGGGGCAGATACACAGCAGGGAGGGTGGCATCTGGAATCAGCTCCAGGCTGAGCCCCGGTCTCTCCTGGGTTCTCAGCTGTTGGGCAGGGCCCTAGCAGGTTGGGAAACAGGAGTCCTACATCCCCGAGCCCCCTGGAAGGTGCCCCTTTTGAGACTGCATTGCTCTCCCAGGGAAGGGTGGGGTACGGCACATTTCATAGTCTGCCAACGTTCCTCTCTTAATTGAATGCCTGGCATCTCAGGAGAACAACAGGGGCTCCACCTTCATTTCTGTTTCCTTGTAAAGCTAATCCTGCCCCCTCTGCAGAGGCCCCACTCCAGGCTGTGGGAACAGAGCTGACATTCCCTCTCTACCTGCCAGGGCAGAGCCTTTGTGAGATCAGCCTGGGGCTCCCGGATAGTGAGGGGGAGAGTGACAGGGTTTGCCCAGGTCACTGTTTTCCACGGACACAGGGCATGCTTAAGCCTCAAGTCCTTGGTCCAAGCCAAATCCAGGAAGAGGCAATTGGATCTTGAATGTCTTGCCAGATCCTTTTCTTCTGACTATCCCCTAAAGGCTAATGCCCCCCAAATTCCACCTGTTGGATGTGTCCACGTGGACACTCTCAAACCCCTTAGACCAATCACTTCCCAAATAGGGCTCGCCGTCCTTCCCCACAAATCTCTCCCGTTTCCCATCAATCCCCATTACTGCCATTCAGTTCCCTAAGCCAGAAACTGGAATCCTCCTAGATGCCCCATTCCTCATCCCTTGGCATTTGGTGCCACCGCTAAGCCCTGTGATGTCTTTTTCGTGTCTCTTGAGCTTGATCTGCCCTTCATCTCCTTGTTATGCCTTGCCTTATGCCCTCCCCTCTCTCCCTGGCTTACTGTAACAGACTCTCATGGTCTCTGTCTGCCCATCAAAGCTTCCACCCCCCACCCCACTCCAGAAAGAGCTGACTCAAATACAGACGTGAGCAGGTGACACCCAAATTAACATCTTTCACTGGCTCCCCACTTCCTACAAGATAAAAACGAATGTCCTTGGCATGGTATCCAAGGCGTGACACGTCCTAGACCTTGACTGACTCTGGCTTCATACTCGGTTGTGTCTGAGTGTCTTTTACAAAGATGGCCACGCCAATCTCCTGTCCCACATACACCTCTTACAGCGTGACAATGACATTCCTTCATCAAAAGATGGAGTCTCTGTTCCCTTCCCTTCAATATAGTCAGTCTTAGCCGTTTGCATCTTATGAAGAAAATGAAGTAAACAGCCTCTGAGGCGAAGTCCTGAACAGTGACAGAAAATCTCCCTGGCTCTTTCTCTTTCGGGACCCTGAGAACACAGACATTACATTATACGAGAGCCCAGGCTTCCCACACATAAAAAGGCCACAGTTGGTGTACCAGGTGACAACTCTAGCTAGTTGCAGCCTGCAGCCAGCATCATGTTACTAAGTGAGCCTTTGGAGCAGTGGTTCTCAACCTTCTGGCCCTTTAAATACAGTTTCTCATGTTGTGACCCAACCATAAAATTATTTTCATTGCTACTTCATAACTGTAACGTTGCTGCTGTTATGAATTGTAAGGTAAATATATGATATGCAGGATGGTCTTAGGTGACCCCTGTGAAAGGGTCGTTCGACCGCCAAAGGGGTGCAGACCCACAGGCTGAAAACCGCTGCTTTGGAGGATTCCAGCCCATCTTTGATGTCAAGAGGAACAGACATGAGTGATCTCCACCGAGCCTTAGATAGAGGGCAGACTGAGTAAGCAAACTACATGCTGTCATTGTTTTAAGCACTAAGTTTGGGATCACTTTGTTACACAGCACAAGGTAGCTGCCACACCTGCTGCCACATACCTTGCCCTTCAAACTTTTTCAAGGTCATATTATTCAAGTTCCCCACAGCACACATTCATTGTCTTTGTATTTGCTCACAATCTGTGCAGAATCATCTTTCCCTTGTTTGTCTGGATAATTCTTCCTCACCCTTTAGGGACCCCTTGCCAGTCTGGGGCTCAGTTATGTGTCTATTTCAAGGTTGCTTCTAAAAATCCCAGCAGCCTTCTGCTGACTTCTGTGCAGAGGTATCTTGACGGCTTGGCGCATGGCTGACATTAAGGACAGCATTCAGCAGAGGAGTGAGGGTCTCGGGGAGACCCAATGAGGGTTGCAATGAAGGCCAGCACAGTGGGAACTTAGTGGGGAGCCCATCAGGGGCTCTTGCAGAGGCTGAGTTGACAAGGCTGTCCATGATTTGATGTGGAAGAGAAGGGGGAGCATTTTAGCCTGCGGGTCTGGAAGGGGGCAACACCATTGCGGGGAGACGGGGCGCCCAGGAAGAGGAGTATCCACGGATAGGGAGACAGTGAACTCAGTTTCAGAACACCTGGATTTCTGAGCATAAAGCTCGAAAAGACCAGTCTCCTTCTAATCAAATTAGCAATTAATTAGCAGGAGTGACTAATCCCTACTAAATTCCCCAGGAGTCTCATGAGAGGAAGGTAAGGACAGTAGATGAAAATAATCTGTCTCGGATCTTTTCCTGAAAGACATGCCGTTGCTTTTTCCAGTAAATGCAGCAACTCCCCACTTTCTCCCTCCAAGTACTAGGTGGAAGACTCTGCCTCTAGTCAGCTGGCACCGTTCCACGCCCCACACCCCTTCACCTCTCCGCCAACTTTTGGCCACTGCAGCCTGTGGGGTTTGCTGCCCTGGCAGAAGTGCTGGCATGTATCTGGGCCCTCAGGTCCTAAAGCATTCAGCAGATGGAGGAGAATGAGATGTGTGACTACTAGGAAGGGGAGAGCAGGGAGAAGATGCCAGGAAAAGAGAAAGAAGTGAGTGGATAGTTCCCACAGAGCTTCCTGACTAGAGCCACTCTGGTCCCTCCAAATGCCTCCTGAGCACAGGTGGGCCGAACCCTGGGACCACGCCCCAGGCTGCTCGAACTGACTCATGGCCAGCATGAGATGAAGCGACACCCCCCCCCACCCCCCACCCCCCACCGCACCCGACACAATGCAGAACCAGGAACCACCCCCAGAAAACACGGGGTTTAAGAGTCTATGTAGATGGACTGGTGGGAGGAGGAGAAGGTTTGCTGGTTGGGTTGCATCCCATCCTCCACCATCATTTAGATTAGTGGATCTCAACCTTCTGGCCCTTTAAATACAGTTCCTCATGCTGTGACCCAACCATAAAATTATTTTCGTTGCAACTTCATAACTGTAATGTTGCTACTGTTATGAATCGTAATGTAAATATCTGATATGCAGGATGGTCTTAGGTGACTTCCGTGAAAGGGTCGTTTGAACGCCAAAGGGGTTGTGACCCACAGGTTGAGAACCGCTGAAGACCATCTAGTCTTACAGGTTTGGATGGTTTGAGTTTGGGAGTCAAACAAACCTCGGCTCACGTGCTGACTTCAGGCTACGTATTTGTCCTGACAGTGATTTCCCCCTCACAAAGGGGAGCTCTAATGACACCTGCTCATGTTGCTGGTGGAAGGCTTTCATGAGAGAGGGTCTCCACAGCACCTGGCACCCTGGCCAGCCCACCCACCGAAGGCATATATATTAAATTCTGACTTCTTCCACTGGCTCCTCTGGCCCAAGTAAAGGACCCTCTCTGATGCTTTCAAATTTCCTGCGGCATGAGAACCCGAGGACAGACGTTCCCACAGTGTACACACAGAGTGTCACTGGCTTGAGATGCTCCAAGTTCAAAGGATTCCCAGGAGAAAAATGTTTGAAAACTTTGCATATTATAATCTTTCCTCATGAATATTTATAGTTCATGTTAGCATTTTAAAGGTTCTGAGAAAATCTTCTGTAAAGACCTGATTAACTCTGTTTTACCCAAATTTCTCCATACTTTAACCATGGAACCCCCTCAACACATACACATTTTTAAATTATATATAACAGATACTAGTATTCTGCAAAATATACTTTAGAGAAAGATATGTCCCTTTCAGAAAGCAGCTGGTGGTAGAATCTGAGTCTTGTGATTTCTTCACAAAAGAAAAGAAAATAAAGACATGTTACATGGGGTGTATTATCATCTTTAAAATAACATGCCATAGTTTTCTATCTCCTACGTTTGCTCACTAACTGTTTACTAATACGTTTGTTTATAGCCTATGTTTGACTTCTCACTATTTGACATCTCCCTTCACCAGGATGTAGACTTCATGGAGGAAAGATCATGTGTTTGTTAGGATGCCGTATCCCCATTGCCTGGTCCATAATTGGGGCTGAACCCTTGCTCCAGAATACTGAGCCAGCAGAGTAGCTGTCTGCTCCAATGATCTGTCCTCACTCATTTATGAATTCCCCGGTCAGCGTTGCCTCCCATCAGTCTACACAAAACTTACAAAGCACAAGACGGCCTTTGCTAGCCTGGCTGCCCCACTTATTTACTTGGATCCACTCTAACTTCCTTTTGGACATATCTACACCCAAACTAAAAAGTTAAAAATTTGTGTTTATGTACAAAGGGACTACCTGGAGTGGTAGAAATAGTTTATATTTTGATCATAGTGGTATTTACACAGGTGAACACATTTGTCAAAGCTTCCCAATCATTTAAAATCTGTGCACTTTATTATATGTAAACTATGTCTCAATAAGGCCAACCTAAGAAAAAATTAATTTTAAAAAGATTTGCAACCATGAAAGTATTCAAAATAGTGTTCTTAGGCTTAGAGGGAATTCCATAAATATAACAAAAAAATATTATGAGCATTGCAATGTCACTGGAATAAATTTGTTTTTGTTTTTTTAAAAATATATTTTATTAATTTTTTACAGAGAGGAAGGGAGAGGAGTAGAGAGTAAGAAACATCGATCAGCTGCCTCCTGCACACCTCCTCCTGGGGATGTGCCCGCAACCAAGATACATGCCCTTGACCGGAATCGAACCTGGGACACTTCAGTCCACAGGCCAATGTTCTATCCACTGAGCCAAACCAGTCAGGGCTGGAATAAATTTGTTTATTCAAAGAGCCCACTTTGAAAGGGTCAAAACCCATGTAAATATCTATGTTTGTGTGTGTGCTAATGTAAATATCTATGTGTTAAAACCATAGGTCTTTAGGCCCATGCTGCAGAAGAAGCTCGAAGAGAAAGCTAACGCCAGGGGAAGAGGATTCTCGCATGGCATGGTGGGCGGGCAGCTCTAAGACCTCAAATGCTCTGGTCACAGCTCCTCTCTTTCTCCAGTCCTACGGAGCATGAAGAGGAAGTTGGAGAGGAAGGAAGCAGGGAAATCAGAGTGGTCATAAAGATCCTTCTAATAAAGAGGAATCGTTTTTCCACCTGTGCCAGAGAGCTAAGAAAGGCTGGAAAGATGTTGAGATGCCAAGTGAAGGCTCAGCGTGGGACCCCAAGGCCCTGCCAAGCTTCAGAGATGTAGGTACTATCCTAAAGGGGAACCCATAAGGACCAGGAGAGAAACCCTCGCAGCTCAGGAGGAACGAGAAAGGTCAACATGCAGCCTAGACCTGGTTTCCTTTGCTCACACACTCATGAGCCTCGTTTCCAAACTAAACATCGGACCTGATGCATTTAATATGGTGCTAGGACACATGGCAGAAGTTCTGAAATGGGATTCCCCACAGGGTATTACCTGTTTAACCACTGGTTCTGCTGTCAACCAACTCTGATTTTGTCCACATGCAACACTCTAGAACATTCTGATGCCTTATGTCCCCTAGAATGTGGAGAGACAACCACTCATAAGCAGGAGATAGGGCTGGACTGTGACACAGGCTGTGACCTCTTAGTTGGGAACAACTGCTTCTATCCATAACTGATGTCTGTCATCAATCTAAATGAAACTACTCTTCAGAAAGAAGGAAAGAAGAGTCCAGCCAGCATGGCTCCGGGGTTGAGCATTGATCTATAAACCAGGATTCCAGTCAGGGCGCATGCCCGGGTTGCTGGCTTGGTCCCCAGTGGGAGGCATGTAGGAGGCAGCCAATCAATGATTCTCTCTTATCATTAATGTTTCTCTCTCTCCCTCCCTCTTCCTTCTTCTCTGAAATCAATAAAAATATTTTTTTTTTCTTAAAAAAAGGGAGGAAGAGAGGTAGGAAGGGGAGGAGGGAAAAAGGGGATAGGGAGAGGAAAGGAAAGAGGGAGGGAGAGAGAGAGAAGAAAGAGAAAAAAAAAAGAACACAAGGAAACCTTCTTGCCCTCCTCCCCAGCAAAGCAAGCAGAGTTCAGAGTGTAGTGTGTGCCAAGGGCCACTGCTGTTGTCTGAGGGAGGGAGGAGACTCAGAGGTGCCTCTTGCTTGAGCTTCTCCACCCTCTGGGAGTCAGAATCTGGCCCCAGAGTCCATTCTGCTCCTTCTCTCCCTAGGCTGGGGCTGACTGTACTCCAGACAGGCAGGAACATCTCCAAGGCTCGCATATCTCTTGGGAAACCCCAGAACGGCATAGCCACGCTGACAACTCAATTTGAGCAACGCTTGGCATTCAGAATCCCCTTTTCACAGTCAGCCCCTGAGTAATCATAAATCCATTTACATTTCTTTGCACTGTTTCATTCTTTCCCCTGTCAGTGTATTACATGCACATGCATGAAAAATCAAGGTACATGCAAGGGCTTGGAATGACGGGACTCAGCCCTATCCTCAGCTCAGGCCAACCAACCGTATTGCAGTGCAGGGATCACTACCCCCGGTTTGAGTTTTTCTGTGGATTACATGCACACATCTCAAAACGATACGCTTGTTCTGCAATTTCTTGATTTATCTATTTAGACAGAAACCATTATAGAAGATGATTTAGGTCACTTGTTCTTGCACCTCCCTCCGCTCCCTCCTCTTCATAACTTTTAATAGTTCTATCAGTATTTGCTTTATGATCCGGTCACTTCACTTGGCAAGTGAAGCAAGCTGGGAGCCGAGAGGAGCGGGGCTTCCCCCCTGTGCACACATCCCCACTAGCTGACTTTCTATCCACTCACAGTCTTGCTCCCCGTCTTTTTTTCTTTTATTGGTTTTCACCATAGTTTTTTACTCAATACTTTCATTATAATGAGGGTGTTGGAGACTAGGGAATTCAAACATGTGCAGTCTGTTTTCTTAAATTATAAACCCAATCTATTTCCTGCTGCTACGTCTAGCAAACAAATCAATAATTCTGTCCCCACGTTTTCAATGCGGGGAGAAGTGGCATACACTTGTCAGTGGACTAAGTAGTCAAACCCAAAAGTGTATCCAAGTCCTTCTCCACACCCTCCTTCCCGCCCCGCCCCACTACACCCAAGCATCCTGATAAACATTTATTTGACTGGAATCTTCCAAAGTGGTTGGTGTGTCTCCAGGAAAAGGCGCATGGCCAGAATGGTGCTGGCTCTGGCCCATCTCTGCTTATATTTCTATTTTTCAGTTTCTTTACCCTCACAGCCCATTCTCAGACCTTGTGGGCAGTTCCTCAAATGGGTAAGACCTGGGAGGTGAGATTTGGGGCTCAAGAGGCCCTAAGGCAATGAAGACAAAGAAGGGAGCTCAGAAAGGGTGACTTCTGGCAGCTTCCCATCGACCTCAGAGGTGCAGGGATCTGAAAGGGGAGGAGGGCTCCTCGGAGGCCCACCTGAGAGGCCCCTCAGAGCTGGCGGGAAGCGGGAGGTCATGTCTCCCTGTCCTTCTAAAAGAAGAAGGAAACAAAGCAAGGATGACGCTGTGTCCTGAAAGGAAGGCTGTCTTTAACCAGGCGGCCTGCTCACTACCCTTCTGTACCTCACACAGGGTGTGACTTTGGATCGCAGTCATGACCTGGTGGCCCCAGAGGAGAACGCCTCTTTTAAGAAGTGATTCAGGAAATCAAATATGTTCCCACGCAGGAAGAATGCCTGAACCAGATAAAGCTCAGAGATTCCAAACAGCCAGCCTCGGGTCAAAGTCAATGGTATCCACAGCAGCGTTATTAGTATCATTACAAACTAGAAAAGGCCTTTGATAAGACAGGGTCCTGGAAGGCCTTGGGAGTATAAAAATCTGAGCAACCTAGAAAGGAAACAAAACACAGATTTCCATCGCAGCTTCACTGTTCCTTAAGAGGGAAGTTGAAGAGTTGGAATTGGGAGGTGAGGCCAGTTGAGCCAGACCAGACAGTTCCCACTGTTCCGAACAACTTTTCTCTCCCACATGCCGCTGCCAGCCTCTCCTGCCTGCAGAGTGGCCTGCCTGCTGTCAGGGTTCTCCTAATATGACCCCAAAGGCCTCTGTCTGAGGCCTGCCACGGCCACGTCAGGGAGGGCTGGAGCCCTCCTCAACTCCAGGCCTTGCTCTAAACTGTACCCCACACATTTCGACTCTGTCTCCCAGTCCGTTTCTGAAATTCCTGCCCCAAAGCGTTACTGTTACCCCACACTGAGCTCCCCACTCAATTCCGGTTCTTGCACTGGTGGGTGCTTCAACCTCCAAACCAACCCTCGAATCTACCCCATCCTCTCCATCTCCACTGTGGCCCTCCAGTCCGTGTCACCACCAGGTTCCATCTGGCCACCATCCTAAATTCCTACCTTCTTTCTAATTCCGCAATTTTGGCACCCAGCGTGTACCTGTCTAGTCCTCCTTCTAATCTACTCCTTAACCAGCAGCCAGAGTAACCTTTTAAGAAACGTTAAGTATAACGTTCATACAAAAAGTTACAAGTCATACAGACAGAGTTTGATAAAATTTTACAAGCTGAGAATACCTGAGGATCCAGTACTCATATCAAGAAATAGGCCGAGGCTGGTTTGGCTCAGTGGATAGAGCACTGGCTTGTGGGCTAAAGGGTCCAGGGTTTGACTCCAGTCAAAGGCACATACTTCGGTTGTAGGCTCGATCCCTGGTCCTGGTCAGGGCGTGTGTGGGAAGCAACCAATCGATGTGTCTCTCTCACATCGATGTTTCTTTCTCTCTGTCTCTCCACCTCCCTTCCACTCTCTCTGAAAAATCAACGGAAAAATATCCTGAGGTGAAGATTAATAAACAGAAAAGAAAGAGCACATTCCCAGCTTCCCAGAAGCCCCCTAGCACCCTGCTCAGTCACCACCCACTTGCAGGATAACAACTCTCATGAATCCTAGCCACACAGGTTAGTTTGCCTGTTTCGTACTTCACGGAAATACAGTCGTCTAGTATGTCAGTGTGATCCACTGGAAGCGGAAACCAGAGCCTGTCAGGACCCTGTAAAACACCCTCAGTGGACCCCACCACCTCAGACGAAGATCGAGCAGAGGATCACACCTCCAGAGCCCTCCTGCCCCCGCCCAATTCACTGGGCTCTCCCCGAGCTGCCCACTGCAGCGGCCTCTCCTCAGCTCTGAGCTTTCTACCGTCACGGGAAGTGACTCGAGCTTGTCACTGAGTGGAGCATTGAGGGCCCAGTGAGATGATGTGTGGCCCCAGAGCCTTTGGGGGTGGGGCCATCTCTCCACCCGGGGTTCTCCACTCCCACCCCTCCCTCGGTTACTCCTACTCACCTATCGCTCTGGTGGCAAAGAAAGTCCCTCCTGTTGCACATTCTCTCTTGTTCCTCCAGGGCATGGAGCCTAGCTGGCAATGACAACCACCCCGATTCTGCACCCAGCGTGTACCTGTCTAGTCGGCCAGCAGAGTGGAAGAGGGACCTGACCACAGAAACCCAGCTGCTACTCTATGAGGAAGAGGCGATCCGCTGGGCAAATATTTGATGATGAATAAATCAGTGGGAACGAAGAAACTTCAGTGAAGGACACCACCAGTGACTTCTGCAGCCAGAAGTAAGCAGATGTAAATTTATCAAAATGGATTACAAAGTCCTTGTAGAAATGGGTCATTGTTTCCCTTCTACTGTATGCATTTATTGCCCCCAAAGTTTTGGAGGCTGGCAAATGACTTAGCAAACCCTTGGAAACTCTTTCACTTTCATCAGCACCACACCTGGGCCTGCGCTGTATCAGAGCTCCCAAACATCTCCATTCAGAGAACTGGAACCCTGGGTCCACTTGGGTTCCTGGCCCTGCCTGGTTCTTTAGCTGGGAAGGGACTGGAGACTCGCTCTGAGCAGTGAGGAGGGAGGATGTCTGAGTGTTCGCCTGGGGCCCCCCGGAGAGACGGAGGGAGCAAATAGGTGTCCTGGCAGAACAAGGAAGGGGGCATCGTCCAGGGAAACGTCTGCCCAGCAGCCTGTACCCATCCACTGCCAGCTTGGCCTCAGCAGCAGAAGACCATCCCGTGGTCCCCCTCAGAGGCTGCTGAGTTTCTGCTAAACCACACACAGCACACCCAGCCCCATCAGAACCACAGTGGAGGGCTGAGAACAAAGCTTCAAGAACCCAGAATAAAGTCAAAAGCAGGAGCCCACTCCCTTGCTGACACGCTCCCACAGGCACCTGGAGGCCTCTCTAACATCATCACATCCATGATTCCAGGGCAGACATGGTTATACAGGGACCCACTCCCAAAGGCCTTGCTTAGTTCCAAACACACACAACTCAAGGCTGCTCCTTCACTAGATGCTGTGCCTCCTGTGACGGCTGAAGTGACACCCCCTCTGGCAAAGGTGCAGATACAATTTACAATTCCCTTGGCCGGCTGACTTTGACAGATTTTACTGGTGTGTGTGTATGTGTGTGTGGCAGGTGTGTGTGTGTGCATTACTGATAACTTTGCCCAGAAGGAACATTTAAAAGAACATAATAAGCAAATATTTATTAAATATAATTATGGGCCACGCACATTCTAGGGGAGACCAAGGGCCAAACAGGGCTAGACCCCTGTGGAGGCAGTGTTAAAGACAAGGTATGTGTACACAATAGCAGTTACCATTCTCAAGGCAACAGGGCAGATGCTGGAGGCGCAATGCAAGTGATGTGCTGGAGGCACTAAGAATGTAAGCCTGTGAGGAAGAGGGACCTGAAGAGAGTGAGGTTGGAGCTAGGTTTTTGAGGACGAGGAGAATGTCGGAAAGTGTAGAGGGAGCACTGGCCAGGTAGCTCAGCTGGTTAGAGCATTGTGCCAATACACCAACATTGTAGGTTCAATCCCCGATCAGGGCACATACAAGAACCAACCAATGAATACATAGGTAAGTGGAACAGCCAATCTGTGTTTCTCTCTCACACACACACACACTCTCTCTCCCCCTTCCCTTCTCTCTCTAAAAGCAATTTTAAAAGTTTTTAAAGAAAAAAAAGAAACAATGGAGAAGGAGAAACAAGATGGCGGCATAGGGTAGACACCGTATATGCAGCTGTGAACAACTATTTCAGAAAAACCACGAAAAGAACACACGGACACCACTCGCACCCACAGGACGGCT
>PVJC01001623.1:56790-90632 GCA_004026665.1 Murina feae | reverse complement strand
CACACTCTCTCACATTCACACACACACACTCACACTCACACACTCACACACTCAGATGCTCACATTCATATACTCATACACTCACACACCACACACTCTCTCACATTCACACACACACACTCACACTCACACACTCACACACTCAGATGCTCACATTCATATACTCATACACTCACACACCACACACTCTCACATTCACACTCACATACACTCACACCCATATACACACTCCATGGGGCAAGGTAGCCCCACTCTGTCCGAAATAACTCAACCCAAAACCCCCACCATAACCCACCCCCTGAGACACCTCAGGAAGTTTTACCAAATCAATAATTGCCCCAGGGCATCCTGGGAGGCTGGCCCTAAGGGAAGGGCAGGAATTCCACAGATGAGGAAGAAAGAACCCTGCAGGATATATTTAGCTCACTAAAATTAGCAGGAGGCAAGAGATGGGGGCTGGAAATTGTCTGGGAGAACTGGGAGAGCACCGGCAGTTTGGAGGAGGGGCGGGAGGACAATGGGGGAAAGGAAGGACTCTGACAGGTCCGGGTGCCAGGGGAGAGGGATGTCTGTCTGTCTCCCTTCCCTTGTGATCTGTGACCCAGATGACTCAGCTTTTCTGGATCTGGAGGAGGTTGGGTGGTAAGAAAAGCTGCCAGGGAGACTGGGCTGGGGATACCCAAGGATGCGGGGAGCTTGGGAAGACATTGGTTTCCAGTGAAAAACCAACCCTAGGAAGGGACCCAGGGCAGCCAAGCTGGTGTGAGGCAAGGATGACTGAAGCCTGCAGGGGGACCAGGCTGCCCCTGACCCTCCTCCCCTCTCTTCCAGCCCAGAGCCCTCTCAGGCACCCTGAGCCCTGGTGGGCAGGCCCAGACCCGGCTGCTGGGAGCTGGAGTCACACAGCTCTGGGGTCAGAAAGGCAAGGCCTTGGCCGGAAACGGGCCTGTGCAGAGGCTCTGTGAGCACTTACCCCCGTGGGCTGCTTCTTGGTGTCCAGCAGCGGGGCATTGAAGCTGGCAGACAGGCTGGGGGTGGCGAGGACCTCCCGGAGTGGGATCTTGGCTTCCCCCAGGAACCTGAGAGGAGGGAAAAGTAGAATATAGAACACTAGCCTGTGTCCGGCTCATCTCTCACCACACCCCTCACCACCACCACTGATGGGGAGCATAAGACATTCTGGGGGCTAGCAATCTGAATGTGTCCCAGTAACCTGCTTTCTACTGCACCCTCTTGCTAGCCGATAATTAACTCCATTTGTGAAAAAATGTAGGAGACTAGCGGCGGACTCTGTACCTAAGTTAATCCATGTTCCGAAGGCACCTTCTTGTTAGCCTATAGTCTAGTCACTGCCCCTTCCTTATTATCTGGTCCTGCAAGAGCTATTTACCTAAATACTTCCAACCTACAAGGAGCCCTAAACCAAGCATGTGACAGCTTAACGAGAGGGAGGTCACTGCACCACCCAGAATGGACGTTAGATACCATCTAAGTTAACCATCTAACTGATGGGGGGGGGGGAGCTGTGAGAGTCACTGCAGAAGCGGGTAGTTAGGAAACAAAGAAACTCAGAAATATAGAAGGAGAAAATCTCATTGTCTAAGTTGTTTAGGATCTGGATCTTATGGTCCCCTGAACCAGCAGCGGTGCTTTGAATAAAGGCTCTTTCCTGAACCCCAGAGGGTCCAACTGTCTCTTCTGTGCCAATTCCACAAATTCCATATTCCACAACACCACCAACACACACACAAGCTGATCTGCCCAGAACGCCAGAGTCACTTAGGACCCCTCCTCCTAGCCACCCCATCACCATCCCTGGAGGGCCAGGCCCTTCTCCCTGCACAAGAGGGGGCACCTTCCCTTCCCCCAAGGTCAACATTGACCCCTTCCCGCCCTCCCCAGAGGCCCAGCCCTCCACCCCTGTTGCCTGGGTGCCCCACCGAAGGGCTTGTCTTGGCCATCAGACCTCAGCAACCACCACATGGGTGTCTCCTGAAGCAGAGTCAGCCCTCATCACGTCTGCATTGCTCCCAGGCCTCGGCAGTGCACTGACCCAGTTTCCACAGGTCTCCTAGAGCTTGGCCAGCAATGATTATCCACGAAAAACAAACAGCCCGTCCTGCCTCTGAGGGCAGGAGAAAAGCCAATCGGGGCAGAGGAGACCTGCCCATGACGGTCACACCTCACACACCAGAGGCCGCATCTCTGACTGACGGAAGGGCCCATTCACGACAGGCTCTTAGGAATCAGTAGGCCACCACGCGACCACTAGTGAAGGGCCTTCAGAGAGTGCAGGGAAAACGGTTATGTCTGTAAGCTGTGAAATGGGCCAACAGCATTCCGCAGTGGCAGGAGGACAGCAAGTGGCCGGTGGCAAACACAACTGTGGCCCGGTGCTAGCCCTGAACTTCCGCGCGCCTCCTGCACCCGGCCAAGGACCTGCCACAGGTGTCCTCTCCTCTTCCGCTTTCTCGTTTCTCTCCTCGTGAATAAATAGCACATCTGGTCTCTGTAACAACTGATTTGAATATGAGATTTTATGACTTCAGTGAAATGAAATTTTAATCGTGACCTGATCAGCGGATAATTTTCTTATCCTCACTGGAGGCTGTGTCTTATCGATGAGAGAGAGAGAGAGAGAGAGAGAGAGAGAGAGAGAGAGAGAGAGAGAGAGAGAGAGAAGGGGAGGACATCAGTGTAAGAGAGAAACACCTATCAGTTGCCTCCTGTCTGCACCCAGACCAGGGATCAAACCTACAACCTTTTGGTATATGGGACGACATTCCAACCAATGGACCCACCCAGCCAGGGCCAATTAGCTGATTTTTAAAACTCGCTGCTTACAAAGTCACACCCATTAGAGGTTATTATTTTACAGACAGAAAGAAAGAGAGAGAGAGAGAGAGAGAGAGAGAGAGAGAGAGAGAGAGAGAGAGAGAAAGGGAGGAAGGGAAGAAAGGAGGAAAGGAGGAAAGAAAGAAAGAAAGGGGGGGGGAGGGAGGGAACTACAAATGTTGAAGATGTGGAGAAATTGGAACCCTGTGCACTGTGAGTAGGAATGAAAACTGGAGCAGCCACCATGGAAAACAGTACAATGGTTCCTTGAAAACTGAAAAATAGAACTACAATCCGATCCAGCAACTCCACTTCTGGTATTTATCCAAAGAATTAAAATCAGGGACTCACCGAGATATTTGTCCGCCCACCCTCATAGTAGAATTATTCACAGTAGCTAACAGGTGGGAGCAACCCAAGGGGCTATCAGCAGATGAATGGATAAATAAAATGTGGCATATACATAGCATGGATTGTTATTCAGACTTAAAAAGCAAGAAAGGGCAAAGGAAAAACACCGCTTTTGGGTGAGGCGGCAGCGTGTTGTGTTGCTTTGCTTCAATCGGTGGTGTGACAGGGTGTTCCCGAAAAAAAAAAAAAAAAAAAAGGAGAGGAATTCTGACATCTGCTACAACTGGGATGAACCTTGAGGACAGACACAGAGGGGTAAAAACTGTATGACTCTACTTACATGATATACCTAATGTAGGCAAGTTTTTAGAGACAGGAGGTAGACCAGCAGTTATCTGGGGCTGGGTAGAAAGGGGAAAGAGGGGCTAAAATTTAGTGAGTACCGAGTGTCAGTGCAGGGGAACCAGAGTGTTCTAGGGAAGGATGGTCGTGATGGTTGCACAATGTGAATGTACCTGATGCCACTGACCAGCACTTTGCATGGTGTGAGCATAAAGGGGGATGTGTAGAACCCCAACACGCTCAGGCCACAGAGGGCATCACGTCCTGGGCCGATGGCTTCCTTCTCGGAAATCAATCTTCACCTCAGCGGAGCCCTGCCCCGTGTTCTTACACATCTAGGATAGCGTAACTGTGAAATGTCAGTCACTTTCTTTTCCTGCCCCTCGAAGGCAGAGCCCCAGGCACCACAGCACTAGACCACAGGGCATTCATTGTCATCTTGTTCCCCGGATGCCATCTCTGTGTGCTGTAAATGCTCACTGTCACTCACACTGGACCCACTAGTGTGAAAGACGTAAGTCTCTGATTCGTAGTCTATCCAATCCTAGAGATCGCCCGCTTTGCTTTCTCCTGCCTCTACCACCAAGGGAGTCCATGCGCCTTCCCTACGTTTTCTCCTTGGATTCTAGGTGCTTAACAGGGTCTGCAACATGGGCATTCCCGGGAGCGTTTTCTCAATCCCTTGAGACCTTGCTTCCGGGCATGTCCTCAAAATTTGGCTCAAATAAACTCATAAACCTTTTCTTTGCTGACCCCGGTGAAGTTGGTTAGGTTTTGGTCATGTATATTTTACGATGCTAAATAAACTAGCTGCTTATGTAAGCTTCCGCACAACAAAATCCCTCCTTTTCCATCCCTCTGGGAACCAGCAGCCTCTTGGCCGCCTTGCAGTTCCCTGGCCAGCAATGCGATACGCCGGGCGTATGTGCGACACCCACTTTTCTAGTGTCTCTTCAGAGAAAGGACTAAACAGACAGATGTTCACTAATACTCATTCTGGGTTCTAGTAGGCACCATGCTAGCCGTGTCACATTTTCTAGAAGTTGGGGTGGTTTGTGCTACATTCCCTCAGAGTGTGGAGCAAACTTGTACCACAGTTCACTAAGGGCTCTGGAGTGTCTCCATCCCGGGGCCGGTGAGGGGGAGACGTCTGTCCCCCATGTGTTGCCTGAAGAGTCCTCAGGACCCAGCCACTATCAAAAAGTCCAGATTGGATGAGCACTGTCCGGTGCACCCAAGTGTTGCCAATTCAGTTCCCAGAGTTCCCAGTCAGGGCACATACCCAGGTTGTGGGTTTAACCCCCGGCGGGGAGCATTTGGAAGGCAACGGAGTCTCTCTCTTGCTGTCTCTTTCTCTCTGTCTTTCTCTAAGCATGTACTCAAGTGAGGATTTAAAAAAAAAAAAAAAAGACAGTGGGTATAGAGGACCTGCGTATCCACGTGACACTGGTGATCAGAGTGACCCTGTCCTTCATGGGGACACCAAGACCGCAGAGTGGAGAGACTCACTTGAGCAATTCCTCTTAGGGGGCCTGCCCTGAAACTGGGTCCCCAGATTCCCTGAGGGGTCAGCCTGGGGAAGCGGGAGGCAGGCGGGCAGAGGAGCAGAGGGAGCAGCAGGCCTGGTCATCAGCCACACACAGCAGAGCCAGGCCTCCTCGGCCTCCCTTTCTGGCACCCAGCCGGCCCAGCCGGCCCCCTCCCCCAGGAGAATTCCAGGAAGAGGGGCAGGAACAATGGAAGGAAATGCAGAAGGAAAGGCAGGCCCCACCCCTGCCAGCCCAGGCACCTCTGGCCACAAAGGACAGCTTGTTATTTCCTCCCTTAAATGTCTTTCTGGGCTATGAAATACCCCACCTGCCACCCCTGCCACAGACCCTGGAAGCCGCCTTGGGGAGCTGGGTGGCTTCACAGGCCCCCACTCTCCTAGAAGGAAGGGCTGCGGACAGGCTGCTTGCCCCAAGCCTCAGGAGGGGCTGCCCCTGAGTGGGGAGCACAGAACTGCTCTGGGGGAGCTGAGGAGGGACTCCCTGGGAGGTGGCAGGGGTCAGGGGCTTGATCACAGGAAACCCTTCATTTCCCAGAGGATGCAGGAGCCATAGCTTTATTCTAGGGGCCTGGGGAGTGGGAGGACCCAAACCCTTGACTGAGAAATAGACCCTAGGGCCCAGGGCTCCAAATCAGATATGCCCCACTTTCAGTAGGCACCAACCAGTGGCCACGTGTGGTAAATGGGGTTCAGTAGGGGTCACATGAGGCAGGAAGGCGCCTGGGGGCCTGTAGAGGCTGCCTCTAGCAGCTCTGGGTGTGTGCAGAGGCCCTGCTGGTTGTAAAGAAACGCCCGTGGCCCCTGACCTCACCCCCTGCAGCCTACTCACAGAAAAATGTCACTGCTCTCTCAGCCTCCCCAGATGCACCCCACCCCACCCCCAGGCGCCACCCCCCAACCCTCGTCATCCCTCCTGGCTGGGCTGGGCTGGACTGCGTTCAGCAGCCCCTGGAATGTGGGGGCAGGAGAAGCGTAGGGGCTGAAAGAGCTGCTGCCATCCCAGAAACAGGAGACAGGCGCTGGCATGCAGGAGAGCGGGAGAGGTCAAAGCAATTTCCATATTCACAGGACGCACATTTTTCCTCCGTGGAAAAAGAATTCCTCCCCAAATCCACCATCCACTAGGGCCACTGCCCTGTGGGAGATAGGAAAGAGCTATGGGGTGGTGGCCTCCAAAGCTGAGCCTTAAGGGGGGAGGAGGGGGGGAGTGCATGAATGTGGCCAAGTAAGTTTATTTTAATGAAGCACCAAGAAATCTAAACAATTTCATTTTAAAACATTGGACCATTTTACGCCACTGTAAAAAGGGAGCCCAGGAGGCAACCCAGATGTCCATCACGGACGAGGGGGAAATATTTAAATACAGCATGGTCCATGCAGTGGAAATGGGAAGTACACCATATACTTCTCTATGGAAAACCTTCAACACTTTTTTTAAAAAAACGTGCAAAAGAGTGTGTACAATACGCCACCAATACTTGGAGGAATAAAAAGCACGGACAGAGCGTCTAATCTCATGGTTGCCAGAGACTTAGGAAAAGGCAGAATGGGAAGTTTCTGTTCCATGCGTATAGAGTGTTAGCTTTACAGGTGAAAGAGTTATGAAGATGGGTGGTGGTGATGGTTGCACAACTATGTGAATGTATCTAATACCATTGAACCCGAGGCTTAAAAACAGTTACGATGGTAATTGCTATGCGTACTTTACCACAATAAAAAAAATCTATTTAAAAAGTTAATATGATACCTCTTGCCTAAAAAGAGAGAAATGTCAGAATCTGTATCGGTGATTCAGCACTAACGTAAGAATTCTGTAATGACAGATAAGACACGAAGAACAGTGGTGCCCATGGGGGAAAGGGGAGTAGGGGGCAGGTGAGAGATGGCAGGGAGAACTTTTGCTGCATTTTTTTTTCTTATAGTTTTTGTTTTTGTAACAAAAAATTTAAATGTTCACCATCTCAAAAATTAAATTTAAAAGCAAAACATAAGCCCTGGCTGGTTTGGCTCAGTGGATAGAGCATTGGCCTGTGGACTGAAGGGTCCCGGGTTCAATTCTGGTCAAGGACACATGCCGGGGTGCAGGCCCTTTCCCCAGTAGGGGACGTGCAGGAGGCAGCTGATCAGTGGTTCTCTTTCATCATTGATGTTTCTATCTCTCCCTCTCCTTTCCCCTCTGAAATGAATAAAAATATATTTAAAAATAAATAAATAAAAATGGGACATAAAACTCTTTTAAAATCTTATAATGTATTCATTCAACAAATATTTACTTAGCATATCCAGCAAAACACAGTCCTCACCCTCATGGAACTAACTCCTAGTGATCCCGCCTCTCCTCTAGCCTGGGTGTGTATGGGATAGAATGCCAAGTCCCTCACCTACACACTGGCTGGCCTTAGCTGACACTAGCCCTGTGGGGTGGGTACTGTTACCGGTCAATCCACCATCTAGTGAGGAAATTGGGGCTCAGAAAGGCATTGAACCTGCCTGACTTCACACAAGTAACAGCCAGGGCCAGACTCCCAGCTTTGCCTTGTACCGCACCGCAGAGCAGCTGGGATACCTCAGAGCCCCATAAGAACAACATGAAAGAAACAAAAAGGTCCTAGATTTGCTTTATCCATGGAAAAGGGAACCCAGCCTATAAATTTGATCTGGTCCAACTTTTTTTATTATTATTATTGATTTCAGAGAGAAAGGGTACAGAAGAGAGAGATAGAAACATCAATGATGAGAGAGAATCACTGATTGGCTGCCTCCTGCAGGCTCCCCACTGGAGGCCGAGCCCAAAACTCAGGCACATGCCCTTGACCTCAATTGAACCCGGGACCCTTAAGTCCGCGGGATGATGCTCTATCCACCGAGCTAAACTGGCCAGGCTGGTCCAACTTGATAAAAAATCAAATTCCAAGCTGCGTTCATGAGCATGCCTTTTTTATTTTCTGTATTTTGATGTTTTGGTGTCTGGGGCCAGGGCTAGCCAATTTCTAGAGATAGTAAATTCTACACCTGCACGTGTAAACCAGCCAATCCAGAGCCCAAACGCCCACCGCTATGGGCTCCCACACTCCAGGGCACCCCAGGGAGGTACCACACCACGCCAGACAGCTACTCCCCAACAGAACCTGTCAAAATCATTCCAACCAGCCAGTCCCCAACCCTCTCACCCTCCTTGCGTGCCCTTTTCAAAGGAAACCACAGCAAAGGCTCTGCCCACGGTTCCCCTCAGCCCTCTGCCACCTGACTTATCCTGGTGTTTTCCCAGTGGCCCTGCATGGTATGGCCCATCCTATCCTCTCAGGGGTCCTCAAACTTTTTAAACAGGGGGCCAGTTCACTGTCCCTCAGACCGTTGGAAGGCTGGACTATAGTTTTAAAAAAAAAACTATGAACAAATTCCTATGCACACTGCACATATCTTATTTTGAAGTAAAACAACAAGGCGGCAAAAACACCCGGCGGGCCGGATAAATGTCCTCGGCGGGCCGCATGTGGCCCGCGGGCCGTAGTTTGAGGACCCCTGCTAGGTCAAGCATGTTAAACTTAAAGCCCACAGGCTGCATGTGGCCCACAACGAATATTTTTTGCGCCCCAGTATGTAAGAAACGTTTTAATAAAAATTTCAGAACTTAATTTTTACAATATCCTATTATACATAATTATTAATAACAAACTCCAGCATTCGCTAATGACTGATTACTATAATCGTGTTGTGTTCATTTCCCTTACGAGACTCATGCACAAGCCCACATTTTCTCTCCGCTGATACTAGCAGCGAATATTTTAGCAGCCGATTGCACGTCATTAGTCTTGGACTGACTTGTTTGGTGTGCGCGACAGGAAATATTTCACTTTTGGAGAACAAAAAAAACAGGTTTATTTGCATTAGACTTATTAATTTGTGCAGTTATTCAGTGTCTGGTAAGTTAACGTTCAAGAAAAAAAGATTAATTTTTATTAAAAGGTTCTATTATTTCATGTTCATGATGACTCATTTATTTCAGCCCTTTGTATTCAGCATGTCTTTATCAAAATAGTCCTACGTTTCTATGAAAATTGAAGCTTTTGTTTTTTGCGGCCCGCATAAACTTAAACCTTGTTTATTTGGCCCATGATAGCCTTTGAGTTTGACATGCTTGCTCTACACTATTGCCCTGGAGTTTTCAGGGGGTGACTGTGAAGGCAGCAGCCTGGGAGAGGGAGCGGAAATAGAGAGAGGGTCAGGTGTAGGGTGCAGGGCTGGCAACAGTATATGGATGTTTTTGTTCTATTTTTGCAACTACTCTATAATTTTTAAATTATTTCCTAAAAAATAGCTCCAGAAAGGTTTCCATGGGTCAGTTTCTCTCTTTTTTTTTTTTAATTCTTACAGGAGGATATGTTTTTACTCATTTTAGAGAGAGAAGTAGGGCGAGAGAGAAACATCAATCAGTTCCCTCCCTTAAGCACCCCGACCAGGGATCAGACCAGCAACCTGGGTTCATGCCCTGACTGAATGGAACCCGAAACCTGTTGGTGCACAGGACAACGCTCCAACCAGCTGAGCCACCCGGCCAGGCAGTTTCTCATTCTTTACCTTTTAAACTAAGAAAAGGACATACCAACTAAAATATGTAGACACATTCATCAGTGACTCAGCTGCGCCTTCCTCTCAAAGTGTCAGGCATGACGGGAAAGCCAGAGAGCCCCTATCCTAGCCAGACATGTACACACGCACGCACTTGGGGGAGGAGACACCAGTGAGCCCGCCAGCCCTCAACCATGCGTGCCTGGCCACAAGGAGCAGGAAACCAGGGACAGCCGGACATTCCCACCTCCTGAGCCGGCCTGGCCTCTGGCAGCCTTCTCGCCAATATCTGATTCCCTGGGGCTGCCTGAGACTAACTCTAAATAGTTTTCCACTTCAATCCAGAGAAAGAAACAAAAACTACTCTGAAAGCCAGGGATGCCCTGGATAGAGTCCAGAACAAAACATAGTTTTAAAAATCCTTGGAAAATAAGGATAGAATCAGCACTTCCAAGCAGGCTGAGACAATGGGGTGGTGGACTATAAATATTCCTGCCCAAAGAGCCCCCCAGGATTCCAGAAAGGGGGGCCTGCCAGCCTGCGTGCTGAAACCCAGGGCTGAACTTGAGGCCTACGTTCCCCAACTTCTAGCTATAGCCAATCACCTCTCGCCTCTTTAAATGTCCAAGCGTGTGCGTGCACGCACACACACACACACACACACACACCCCTCAGTGACTGTCCATGTCTTTGTGGAATGACACTGTGACAAAGAAACTGACAGGTGACAAGCATAAAACAGTCTGAGAGTTAGACATACAAACCACCATGAATGACTAAGAAAAACACAAGCAACTAAAATATAGGGACAGGTAACTGGCAGAAGAAGAAATACAAATGGGCAAAAAACACATGAAGAGATGCTCAACTTGACAAGTAGTCAAGGAAACACAAGCTCTAAGATAACCACTTCTCCCCCTTGGCACGAGCAAAAATAAAAACTGACAGATACTCATTTTACTCTGTTGGTCGTCATAAATTAGGGCAACATGTTGGAAAGAACTCTGGTAGAAGAATCTGGGAAATGTCACATACTCCTGCCCTCGGATCCAGTAATCCCACTTCTAAAGACTGCTCCAAAAGAAAAAATAGCGCAGGGGCATAGAAACATTTGGATAAAGATGTTCAAAGGATGATCACTTGAGAGCCAGAAATTGGAAAGAATCTAAATAGCAGTCAATAAGGTGATTGCGGGCCTGGCCAAGCAGCTCAATGGCTGAGCATCAACCTATGAACCAGGAGGTCACAGTTCAGTTCCCATCAGGGTACATGTCTGGGTTACAGGCTCAATCCCCAGTGTGGGGGCATGCAGGAGGCAGCCAATCAATGATTCCCTCCCATTATTGATGTTTCCCTCTCTCTCTCTCTCTCTCTCTCTCTCTCTCTCTCTCTCTCTCTCTCCCCCTTCTCTGAAATCAATAAAAATTTTTTTTAAAAAAATAAGGGTACTGCGGTGGGGTGAAGCCTGGCGCAACCACTTTGTGAACTACACACAGCCATTTAAAATGGATTGATCAGTACACCCTGATGATGAGGTGACGAAAAGCCAGGTGCAGATCAATATGTAGAGCATGATCCCATTTTTGTATACACATGTATGTAAATAGACACTCGCATTTGCTTAGGAAAAGATGAGAGGGATACGTTCCAAATTGTCAACAATGGACACTGGAAGGAAGGGGGGTGGAGAGTGGGTGGGAGAACTTGCACTTTTCCCTTTATAACTTTGTTGTTATTGTCGTCTTACTCCTTGCCTGAGGATATTCTCTTCATTGATCCTTAGAGTGGAAGGGAAGGGGAGAGAGAGAGAAATATCAATGTGAGAGACACAGCTATTGGTTGTCTCCCACACACATCCCAACTGGGGCTGGGGATGGAACCTGCAACCCAGGTACATGTCCTTGTCTGGAATTGAACCCAAGAGCCTTCAGTTCTTACCACGGAGCCAAAAAAATGGAGCTTATTTGAGCCTATAAAATATTTACAAGTTTTAACTTGTGTGGAGTTTTTTAAGCTATCTATGTATATAAAAGCCTAAGAGACCGGTGCTCATTCAACTGTTCGACTGATAGCTATGACATGCACTGACCACCAGAGGGAGAGGCACTCAATGCACAGGCATGGAAACATGGAAAAGACTGGTAAACCTCAGAGGGAAGAGGGAGAGGGGAGGGTGGGAAGAGATTAACCAAAGATCTTATATGCATACTAGAGGCCCAGTGCATGAATTTGTGCACTGGTGCATTCCCTTGGCCTGGCCTTCAGGGATTGGGCCAAAACCGACAGTCTGACATCCCCCGAGAGGTCCCAGATTGAGGGAGGGCGCAGGCCAGGCTGAGGAACTCCTCTGGTGCACAAATCCATGCACCAGGCCTCTAGTTTTTTAATAAAAGAATATGTGTGCATATACTAGTATGTATGTGATATGTTGGTGCACCTTCAGGTACAGCCATGTGTCCACGTGGGGCATGGACATAGTGTAATATTCACTCATAGGTGTGTCTTATGTATGTGCCTCTATATTAATCCTGCTACTACCCATAGTTCCCACATACTGAACAAGTTCCCACATACTTGCAGTATGCCAAGTATTGAGTAGGTATTTGACATTATCTCATTTAAACTTTGCAACAACCTCACAATGTAGGTACTGTTATTGTCATTGCCCTGATAAAGAAACAGAGGTTGTGAGAGGTCCAAGTCACAGACAGCACCAAGATGAGACTCACTACTGAGAGTGTGGTCCCTGAGAGGAGCCCCTGACCCTTCCTCTCATGCCACCACCCCTGCCCTGCTCAGCTCTGGGGGACAGTCTGGGGGACTCAGAGCACCTGCTCCTGCCAGGCTGGAACCCCTCTCCACATCAACACACTACAGGCATGAGTGACAGGCACTGACTGGCCCGCCCCTCACGCAGGCATTCTTGCACGGGGCCCTGTTATTAAGAGGACTAAGACTCATGTTTAGCTCCTTCCTAAAAATGCCCACATTCCCCTGTGTTCCCAGGAAGCACCAGGACACCCCCACTTCCACCAAGACTTACTCCAGGCTCAGAGACAGCCCAGCAGGAGATAGCCACTTGAGCCAGAAAGGCCCACCATTCTCAATTAATGTCCTCATCATCTGTGGTGGTGCCTGACACACACCATTGGCATTCGCTTCTTATTCTAAGCAGCCTGGCACATAAAGCAGCATCCACTAGGCTCCTCAGAGGAGGAGAACATTAAGCCAGAGGTGAACACTTCAGCGTGAATTAGTCCTTTTTCCCATAGCCGGATGAGCACAGCCTTTGATGGGAAAGGGTTCGAAGCAACTGATGTCAGCGGGAGGGCAGCACAAGAGAGAGAAGGAAAGAGGCTGCGCCATAAGGAACCACAGCCTATTGAGCACCCCTTGTGCCCGGTCCCTGAGACCTGCTTTAGCATTTGGTTCAATATTCTCCAAGGAGGAAGGATCAGACTCGGAGAGCGTCGGTGACCTGCTCGAGGCCACGCACGTCGGTTGAGGCTGCACTCTAGCTTTTGTCGAAGTTCATGCTCATCCCACTGGACCAGCTCCTGGAGCCTAGAGTCGGGGTGGGAGGCAGAGCAGCTGCGGGAGGGAGGAGAAGGCCCAGTGGCCCTCAGGGAGGTTCTGAGCTGCCTGCTGGCCCCCCCACCCCCACTCCCCGCAGTGCGAGCGCCAGGACTGACGGGATGACCCGGACCATGGGGAAGAGGAGGCTCTGTGTGGGGGTGAAAACCCGCTCAAAGCCCCACTTCACTTCAGCGAGGCACCGAGTTGCTAAAGGATTGTGAGTGGCTCACACTATTCCAAGGGCAACACTATTGTGAGAGCCTCCTAACCGGCTCCTGGTAAATCCAGGTCTCTCTCTTCCCCACTTCCTAAAGCAGGGGGCTGGGCACAGTCATCCTGGGGCTTGCCTGGTCAGACCAAATGCAGGATTCCCTGTGAGTTCACATTCCAGATAAGCAATGGATCCTTGAAGTGTGTCCTAGGCACCTAACTGGGTCTCCCACATGCGTCTTTGATGAAGCTGGCCACCCTCCCCGCGCCTGCCTAGACCTGGCCAGTGAGGTGCTGCAGTCGAGGTGAGCATTTTGACCCTGATGCTTGGGCAGCTGGATGTTTTGACTCCGTGGAGACTTCTGCTTCCATGCTTGTATTTATCACACATTTGAATCAAAAATACACTTACATTAATTAATCTTCACCAGGAAGGTACAAAGTAACCCCATTTAATTGGATACATTTTCTAAACTACTCAAATCAAATTTTCCTTTTTTCTTAACCTTCATTTTTATTCTACCAAAATCATTGCCACTGAAAACAATTGTTTTCTGTTTAAATTTCCCAACACAGATTTAGCTCAAATTTGTTTTCTTTGTGGAGGTTCATATTAAGTTTTATCAAATTTGGCTCCCTTCCATTTTAAGTTTTCTTTGGTGAAATTAATTCTATTAAAACCCATTTTTCCAGGTCAGTGTTTACAATTGCCAACAAGATTCTTCAGTCAGTTTTCATTTCCTTATCAAGTTTACCACGTGCAGTTTGGGCCACAATTAGTGTATGGTGATCATTTCCACCAACAATCACACACATAAACTATTACCAGATTATATTTGTTTCTTAGCTAATCCTATATAATAAAAGGCTAATATGCAAATCAGCCCAGTGGTGAAACTATGATTCACTATGACACGCACTGACCACCAGGGGGCAGACGCTCAATGCAGGAGCTGCACCCTGGTGGTCAGTTCACTCCTATAGGGGGAGTGCTGCTCAGCCAGAAGTCCTGAGCCAGGCTCATAACTGGTGAGTGCAGCCGGTGACAGGAGCCTCTACCACCTCTGCAGCAGTCAGACATCCCCCAAGGGCTCCTAGACTGTGAGAGGGCACAGGCTACGCTGAGGAATGCCACCCCCAGCCCCTCTGAGTGCACAAATTTTGTGCACTGGGCCTCTAGTCCATAAAGAAAATTGAGAGCAATTCCTGGCAGAAGGGCCCACACTGCTCAACCCTGGTGCACACTGGCCTCCCCTGGGCAGCTTGAAGAAGTGCTCATGCCTGCCTCCTACTCCAGTCCATCCTCAGAGCCGTTTGCTGCAGCACGCAGACACGGATGTTTTACAGCCTGCAGATCATTCTCATATGCAGGCAGGACTGGAACACTGGTCTAAAAACTTAGATGTGCACTGTCCAACACACAGCCACCACACACAGTGGATATTTATATTTCAACTAGGGGCCCGGTGCACAAAAATTTGTGCACCCGGGGAGGTCCCTCAACCTGGCCTGTGCCCTCTCGCAATCTGGGACCCCTCAGGGGATGTCCACCTGCTGGCATGCCTGGCCAGCCTGGGTGAGGGGCTGATGGCTGTTTGCAGGCTGGCCAAGCCCCCCAGTGGGGACCCTCACCCCATGGGGGTATGGCCAGCCTGGATGAGGGGCTGAGGGCCGTTTTCAGGCTGCCCACAGTCCCTTCTGGGTTCGGGTCCCTACTGGGGTGCCTGGTCAGCCTGGGTGAGGGGGTAAGGGTTGTTTTCAAGCTGCCCACAGTCCCTTCAGGGTTCGGGTCCCTACTGGTGTGCGGCCAGCCTGGGTGAGGGGCTGAGGGCTGTTTTCAGGCTGCCCACAGCTCCCGTTGACCCAACGTCCCAGCGAGGCTGGCTGGAATCAGGTTTCTGGGGTTTATTTATCTTCTATAATTGAAACTTTGTTGCTTTGAGCCAAGGCCTAGGCAGGGAAGGAAGCCTCCTGTTTGTTTCAGCTCCGTGGCTTCTATAATTGAAACACTGTTGCCTTGAGCAGCGGCCCAGCCGGACTAGACAGGCAGTTTGCTCCATCACTGGTGCAATGGAAGCCTCCTGTTTGCTCTAGCTCCATGGCTGCCGGCCGCCATCTTGGCTGGGTTAATTTGCATACAGCTGCTCTGATTGGCTGTTAGACATGGCTTGGCTGGTGGGCGTGGCTTAGGCATCTTGGAGTGGTGGTTAATTTGCATATTATTCTTTTATTAGATTAGATTAAATAAAATTTAAGATTCCATTCCTCAGTTACACAAGCCAACACAGTTCCATCATCTCAGAAAGTTCTACTGGATAGCACTGGTCTGGAGTGGAGATGAGGGGGTCTCAGCCCAGGCTGCACATAGAAATACCCAACACCTGGGAGTTTGTCATGATGGTGGCCTCGCCCCCAAATCCCAGGGTGGGCCAGACAGTGTCTGTGAAAGCTGCCAGGAATGCTGTGGTGTGGCTGCATTAGGAACCTCTAGGTTGAACATCCCAGGGGTCAAAACAGCTGGTCAGGGATCAGGGTCCCCTCCCCTCCAGCGTCCCTCTGAGATGCCCGGAGTAAACAGGAAGTTAGCTGTTCAGTGCAGCCTGGGATGGGAGTCAGGACCTCCAGCTGGATTTACAATGAGCGCCTCCCATCCGTAGAAGTAGAGTTTCCTTTTATGAGTATTTCAAACCCGATTTTATCAACACAAAGTTTATTTACCCCTGCAGTTGGCTCTAGGGTCCCTCAGGCTGAGGCTGGTTGGGGTACTGAGCAGCCAGGAGGCAGTTCCCAGCCTGAGAGCCTCCTCACCCCACCCCACCCCGGGACTTTCCAAGATCCCACTCCAGGCCCGGGGACCAGTCTAGGATAGTGAAGTCACCCCAAACTGCCATCACCATCAGGGAAACACAGAAGTGTCAAGCGCCCCAAAAGCCCTGGAGAAAGAGAGGAGAAGGGATGTGGGGACACTTGGTGGAGAGAAAGACTAAAAGGAAAGGGGGGGTGAGGAAGGGGAAAAAAAGCAAAGCGAGAGACTTTGAGACTAAAGAATAAACAAGGCATTGAGGAGAACTGAAGAAACAGATGGAGGCCGAGGAGGGAGGTCAGGGAGCGGGAGAGGAGGCCGGATGGAGGGAGACCACAGGCGTGGACAGCGATGGCGGTTATGACCCACTTGCTTGGAAGATGACCTTGGTACACCAGTCATGAGCTCACAGCACACACCCCCAAAACCCCAGAAATGAAGGGGGCGCTGCACGACGACCCCGTGGGACCTCACAGAGGCATGAGGACAATCAGGCGACCATGGTCACTGTCATGCCAGTTACTTCCCTGTTTGCTTCCTGGCCAGCTGGTGACAACTGGAGGGCAGTGAGTAGGTGGGCTATTCAAAATGTTCATTCAATGCAGTTCCCAGTGTGTTTCTTACTTTCATCGCTTTAGAATTGTTACTCTGGAATTCAGATTTCACGCGTAAGGTGAAAGGACTGTGAGGTCTCGCCATGGAGGCATCAGGGCACCACCAGGCACGCATCCTGCCTGCCTGCCCCGGCTCCAGCAGGCCCACCTCTACGCACCCAACGTTTAAGCAAACTGCTACACCCAGGCTGGGCACCCATGGGCTCCTACACTGACGCAGAATTCTACCATTTCCACAGGTGGCAGTGTGGTTTGGACCACCTCTTAAATGCTTCAGATATTTATCAATCTAAGTTTACATTTGAATTTGATTTAATTCATATTTAAATTTTTACTAATTGATTTGTGAGAGTGAGAGAAACATCGATTTGTTCACTTATTTACGCATTCATTGGTTGCTTCTTGTACGTGCCCTGACCAGGGATTGAACCCACAACCTTGGTGTATCGAGGATGACACTCTAACCAACTGAGCTACCCGCCCAGGGCCAATGTTTAATTTTTAATTGCTAGAAATGCAAAATTGAGATAAATGTTTGGAAAACTCAAAAATTCTATTTCTATGGTTGTTAGAATGAAGTGTCTGGTAAATTGGGAACTTACGCGAATTGCTCTTCTGTAACTTGATGTTTGAGGAACTGGTTTCTCGCACACTGACCCTTCAGTGAACCAGTCACGTGGGAAGTGGCTTTCTGAGAGCCGGCTTCCCTCCAGGCGCTGGAAGACACCCACGGGGGCCAACCAGAGGGCCCCAAGGTGCAGTGCAGACTGGCCCCTGCTGTGATCTCTGACCCACGGCCAGGACAGGCCATTGTGGCACCGGCCTGGTGTCACCCTGAAGGCCAGCCTGGCCCCTGAATTAATCAAATGTAAGTTCATGTCCCCTGCTCCCAGGCTGCCTTCTGGGTCTTAGAAGTCTCCCTACAGGGTCTGTAAAATGCTACATCTGATCATGGAAATGAAACAGGCATTTCCTCTGCGAGCCTCTCAATAAATAGACTCGCTAAGCTCTCTCCCTTTACTCCAGCATCTTCAGGGAACTGAACTCTCCAGAAGGTCCCAGCCTCCTCCTACGACTTCCAGGAGCCTCTGAAAGGTGTAATGATCATGAGCAAGTTGCAGATGAGCCCTCCAATCACAGCTCTGCTATCACTAGCCTTGGAGACAATTACCCATTCGCTCAGAGCCTCAGTTTCCCCACCTGTAATGATGACAATTATAATAGTAGTATGTAACTGATTTTAAAAGATCTTGTACATAAAGACTCAGCCCAGGGCCAGACCCTTGCTAAGCTCTCAGAAAACATCAGCTGTTGTGGTTTTGCTACTATTGTCCTCAGCCTGGTATTGGAGGCCCTATCAATCTGGGCCCACTGCTGCCTTCTCAGTTGGCTCACTTGTCATGTGACTTAGTCCCACCTATAAGGCCTTAGCCTGGCTGCCTCTGTACCCAGATGCCCTCCCTTCCTCACCCCTCTAAAGCCTACCCCAGCCTCTAAGTCAGGCTGAGTGGCCCTCCCCCAGGAAGCCCTCCAGGACTACCCAGTGCTCAGAATCACTCCCTTCCTGATCTGCCGGCCCACCATTTGTTCTTGTTGGAGGCTGCTGTGTTTTCTACAAAATGTCTGCCCGTGTTGGGATAGCTTCCTGTGAACGGATTCTAGCCCCTGCCGCCTTGCAGGTAGGTGCTGCTGAGGCCCTGGCTCCCACACCTACAGCCCCACCTTGGGAAGGCCCAGCGGAAGTGACTCCATACATGCCATGCCCTGCACCCACGGCCAGCAGAACCACAGAGAAACAGCGGCAGTTGGGTTTTTCTTCCAGGCCTTTTAAGATTGCAGCCTGAGAACCTTGTCAGCCTTCCCCAGGTCTCTGAATCCTCCCTCCTTCCCTCTCTCCCCTCCCACACCCAAAGGCAACATAGCCAGGCCTCCCAGGACTCAGACACCACTGACCCAGTTCCCGAACAAAGGCTCCGCTGTGAGCAGATCACAGAACAGCAAGGCCACCATGCCTGATCCTTGCGCCCAGACCTCAGCAAATGGCACCACGAGCATGAACCCACCCCTGCCGGCACGAACACACCTGCACCTGCACACCACCAAGCCCAGCAGGCACCGCTGAGCCCCTGACGGTCACAGCTGCACAGCCTTGCAAGCTGCATCTGTCCCCAGGCCACGCCACCCACTACCAACAGGACTCTGCACGCTCCATTGTTCCTGCCCACCCCCCACCCCTACCACCAGCACATACAACACCAAGAGAAGGGAGCACCAGAGAGCCTGATTTGCCACCACAATTTTGCATCTGCTCTTCCCCCTGCCTGGCAACCCTCCCCGCTACCTATGTGAAATAACAACAGAAAACACCACCAGGGAGGAGTGCAGTCTGTGGGAACCGTTATTACCGTCCCCACGTCCAATCCACAGATCTCAGCTCCAGGCCCACCTCTTCCATGAAGCCTTCCTTGAGAGCTCCCTGTGGTGGCGTGTTGCCTCCTTCGGTGTGCCGCTGCCCTCTCCAGCCTGGGCAGGGCCAGCAGAGAGAACCACGCCCAGGCGTCCCTCCTCCCCACTCCCTGGGCCACAGGCTGTCCGTGCAGACACGTGCACACCAGATTCCAGCCCATCACTTCCCTGCAGCCTGGGCAGCTCTGATTTACTCAGGGCTGAGTTTCTGAGGCTGCAGCCAGGCAGCCAGCAGAGGCAGGTGGCTCTTTGGGCCCAGATTCTGGAATATATGTCCACCATGAGCCTACTTGTACCTGCAGGTCACAGAGACCCCCTTGCCCGCCTCACCTGTTCCTCCCCATTGTCTCATGGTCTTTGACCACCACATGAAGCTCGGAGCCCTGGTCCAGGGGGATGCCCTTGAGGTCCCACTCAAAGCCCTGGAAGAAAAGGAGAAAAGACATCTCACTTACACTGTGGCCCCCGAGGAGAAGAGACTGTCTCGTTCACCCTGGTCATCCAAGGTGGACCAGGCATCCATCAGTGATGCCGGTGGGTGGGCGTGTAAACGAGTGAATGAATGAATACATGAATGGCAGGGTTCCAAAGATTCAGGGTGACAGTGAGAGCTGAAGGCAACAGAGGAGAGGCCAGACTCCCATAACCCCCTCCCCAATCCAATTCCACCAATCACCAGGTCTACCGCTGGGGGAAATGCCCGGGGAACCTGCAGGGCCCTCAGGGGCCAAGACTAATGTGCTCATCCAGAAGCCAGGCCCCTCCCTGCTGGGCAGCAGGAGTTAGTGCCACATTGGGGAGGCCCAGCCGAGGCCCCAGGACCTTCCTCGAAGCAAAGGCTCCCCTGTGCATCCCAGCCCCATCCATCCACAGAAGGCATCCAGGGCTTCCCAAGGACCACCAGGGAGGCCTATGAAGGGAGCTGGTTAAGGGCAAGGGGCCAGCAGGAGCCAGAGGAGGATCTGGTGCATCTGGAAGCTCCATGGGAAAGAGGTGGGCTTTGGGCAGGGAGAATGGGCTGTGTAAGGGAGACAAGACACGCAAGGGAGCCCCTAACCACCCTCTACCAGGCTGACAGAGCTGGAGGGAACAGAGATAGACACTTACTCCTCCCCAGGCCGCACCCACCTCTGTTTGCCTGGCATGCCAAGCCACCACCCGTCCTCCCGGGTTCCAAGCGCCAGGAGGATCTAGTTGGCACACGGGACCACCAGCCCCTTCCCTCCTTGACAACACCAGTGAGAAAGCGCCCCTCCTGCACCAGCCCCTGACTGGTCCCTGCAGAGGCAGTGGCAGCAGAGAGAAGAGCGGGAAGGTGAAGAAACGCGCATACCTCATTCCACACGGGGTTCACGTTGTTCTTGATGACCTTGGTTCTCTTCTTCACCCCTACGAGAGACGAGAGACGCAAAGAGGGAGTGAGAGGCTGCCCCACCCCTGCACGTCCCATCCAGAGGGGCAGCTTCTTGACACACACTGCAGCTCACCTGCCAAAGGAAACCTTACAAACCAACGGCTGCCCTGAAAACCCACCAGCCCGCATGGATGCCCAGCGCCCATCCCCGACTCCTCTCCCAGCTCTGGGATGGAGACGCAGCAGCCCATCAGAAAGCTGTTTTTAAAGGAAAATGCCCAGGCTGACTTTTCTTAATGATTTGTAATTGGTACTCCTGATTTTCTAAGTAAAATTTTTCAATTGCACATTTTCTGACTCTAAGAATGAACTACCTTCATTGAAAAGACTCCATTTTCCTTTTTAAAGTCGACCACCTCCACATATTATACGATTCCATTTACATGAACGTCCAGAACAAGCAAATCCATAGGTAAGTACTTAACAGGGGCTGGGGGAGATGGAATGCTTAGCAGAGGCTTCTTGTTGGGGTGATGAAATGGTCTGAGGTTAGATAGTGATGATGACTGCAAGGCATTGTGGAGATACTAAAAACTATTAATAATGTACACTTTAAAATAGTTAAAATGGTGAACTTTAGAGCACGTGAATTGTATCTCAATTTTTATTTTTTTAAATATATTTGTATTGATTTCAGAGAGGAAGGGAGAGGGAGAGAGAGATAGAAACATCAATGAAGAGAGAGAATCATGGATCAGCTGCCTCCTGCACGCCCCACGCTGAAGACTAAGCCCCCAACCTGAGCATATGCCCTGATCAGGAATTGAACCGTGACCTCTAGTTCATAGGTCAATGGTCACCCACTGAGCCACGCTAGCTGGGCTATCTCAGATTTTAAAAGATCCAGCTTACCCTGGCCTTGAAGGGGTCTGTCTGAAGCGGGCTATCCCAAGGCAGGTCTATGTGTCCATGAGGGCTGGGACAAGGTAAGCAGAATGGTTGGGGTAGACAACCAGAACTGACACTGTGGTGGTGAGATCAGACCCACAGCGCCCCAGATGACAGCCAGAGCCTTCCTCTGGAGCCCTGTGCACGCAGGCGTGGATGAGAAGGCGCTAAGCATGCCCCACTCTTCCATTAAGCACCCCAACAGTAATAATTGTGTCCAAATGGGTGACTAAATATGTGACCGCAAAGATCACACTGTTCAACCCCACCTGTGTGAGGCTCTCCAGGGAGAAGCCCAGGGTCTCCACCTGCACTGCTCAGCTTTTACAGAGTCTGGACCCCGAGAGCCCATCAAGCCTGGGAAACTTTCCCAGGACCCACGCCCCCAGAAGCCTAGCAGTGTCAGCAGTTAGTGATCTGGTTTCCATGAAGTGCAAATCTGAGGGGTCAGCCCCATGTGAGACGTTTCAGAGCAGAAAGCAGAGGAAAGCAGAGAGGGGTCAAGGGCACGAGCAAGGTTTGGGGGAGGATCTGAAGGAGAGAAACAACAGAGAAAGGGGCAGGAAAGGAAAATCATGGTGAAAGAAACTTCTCAGGGAGAGAGGCAGGGCAGGGCCTGAAAATGGTTGCTCAGCTTTGGTAAGTCTCCTGGGAGATTCTGACCAACATCCCCCAATGGGAGAGCGTGAGTTCCCAACCCGCTCTCGCCGCCTGTGGCAAAACAGGAATGTAGAAAAAGAACCTGAACTGTGACTGACACAGACCACCACAGAACACAGTTGGGTGGGGGGAAGATACTAGGGTCACGGCTCTCAAACATTCTGGTCACAGGACGTCACACATAAAAATTATTGAGGACCTTCCATCACTATCACTGTAGATGATAACACAGTGAAAAAGGTAAATAGCATCTTGGTGATTCTGTGAAGACAGTCTTGACCTTGCTGACCTGCTCGAAGAGACTTGGACACTTCCCAGGGGTCCATGTACAACACTGAGAAACCTCTTAGGAAACTTACTAAACACTCCAGCCTGTTTCTTCATCTGTAAGATCATAACAATGCCTCCCCGTAGGGCTGTTGTGAAAATTAGACAAGACAGGATGAGTCAGGTGCCCAACACATAGCATACTCATTAAACGTAGGTTTACTACCCCTCCCCTCTGTGCCCCACCCGGAAGCATTTAGTGACCTCCTACTGATTATTCAATACCCAGCTCATTTTCTCCTCTGATAAGACTCCCTTATAGTGGGAAGCTGTGACCACAGGTAGCAGACAGCAGGATAACTGTGTGCTTCTATGGCTGTCCTCTCAATTAGACCATGAACTTCAGAGGGCAGACACAATGTCTTACCATGCTAATCTAATCTAATAAAAGAGTAATATGCAAATTAACCATCTCTCTGGGGTGTCTAAGCCACACCCACCAGCCAAGCCACACCCACCAGCCCATCAGAGCGGGTGTATGCAAATTAACCCAGCCAAGATGGTGGCCGGCAGCCATGGAGCTAGAGTAAACAGCAGGCTTCCGTTGCAACTGCCTGCCTAGGCTGGCTGAGCCTCTGCTCACGGTAACAATATTTCAATTATAGAAGCCACGGAGCTAAAACAAACAGGAGGCTTCCTTACCTGCCTAGGCCTCGGCTCAAAGCAACAGTGTGTCAATTATAGAAGATAAATAAACCCCAGAAACCTGATTCCAGCCAGGCTTGCTGGGACCTTGGGTCAATAGAAGCTGTGGGCAGCCTGAAAGCCTGAAAATGGCCCTCAGCCCCCACCCAGGCTGCCCAGGCACCCCAGTAGGGACCCAAAATCTGAAGAGACTATGGACAGCTTGAAAACGACCCTCAGCCCCTCATCCAGGCTTGTCCCACCCCAATGGGGTGAGGGTTCACACTGGGGGGCTTGGCCAGCCTGCAAACAGCCATCAGCCCCTCACCCAGGCTGGCCAGGCACGCCAGTATGTGGACATCCCCTGAGGGGTCCCAGACTGCGAGAGGGCACAGGCCGGCTGAGCCCCCCCCCCCCCGAGTGCACAAATTTTTGTGCCCTAGGCCCCTAGTAACCCTATAAAGAACAGGTTCCCAGTAACTGGGCGCTGAACAAATGGGTCCTTTTCCAAATTGGCTGCACATTCACTTCCTCACCAGAGGATGAAATCACTGTTCTCAGAGAACGCCATGAGACTGCATTAATAATATGGCTATGCATCAACGAATGGAGGGGGTGACGGGAAGCACAGGAGGCGGATGTCCTGGGAGGGACACCAGTTTTCTCATCAAAATGGCCCAGGTCTGCCCTGGTGGAACCATTCTAAATCTCCTTGTGGGCTATGCTGGTGTGGCCGCAGCAGGCCTTAGACACATGGCTTTGTAGTCATTCGAATCACAGCCACTACTGTGTGACCTTCGGTAGGGCTTATAACATTTTTAGGCCTAGTTCTCTCGGCAACAAATTAATAATCATGAGTGTCTACTTTACCGGGTTTAAAAGGATATAAGATGCTACCTAAGCATCTATGTCCACTCCTCCATCAATTCCTAGGACCTACAGGAGTAACATGGAAAATTCCATCTGCAGCCTCTCCTGAGCCGTGCAGTTGTGAGCACTTCCTGGTGCTCTTGACTAGTATTAATTAAGTAGTGTCTGTGTGCCAAGCCCTGTGCAAAATGGCTCTTAAATATTTTCCATTTCCTGCCTTCCCTGAGGATGATGGGAACAAAGGCCCTCAATTAGATTTCACTAAGTCCTGGTTAGAAGGGCCAACTCTGGACCCTCTTGATGACACTGAGGGGTCACTGATGGGCACTCTAGCCCCAAAGAGGAGCAAGAAAGAAATGAAACAGTAACCCAACACAATCACATGCCTCACAGGCGCCAAGAAAAGGGAAGGCTAATTAGGAAACAGTTCCTTCCTCATCATGAATTTAGACTTGTCCTGTCCTTGCTAATTAACTTTGGTCTTAAGAGATGTGGTTTTATCACAGATAATAGACTCAATAATTAAAGATACAGAAGAGCTCTCAGCTCATGCTGGGTTTTGGGCGGGGAGGGGACTATGCTCTCTCCCCAGGTTGCTCAGCAGAATTGGGGCCCAGCAGGCATTCGTGGGGACGGTGCTGAAGACATGGGGTGATCCACCAGACGGAAAGACGCAGTGAAGAGGAATAAACCTACTCTTCTGGTCCCCGTGGCAATTTGTCACTTGTTTCCTGCAGCCTAACCCACACAGCTCTACCCCACACTCCTACACCACATGTCCCATGACTGCACAGTGATTTCCAACCTGCTCATCAGGACCCAGCAGAGGGCCATGACATCAACTGAGCAAGTGGACCAATCCATCTTTTTAATGACAGGGCAGACTTACATCTTTTGTCAGAAAAGTACTATTACTTAAGGCTTTTGATTATATTTTCACATATATATTTATGCAGGTGTACCGATACTGAATGTAAAATGTAAGTCTTGTTATGTGTAACAGGCCAAAAAGTTTGAAAATATTGCCTTAAAGGAAGATGGTCCGAGGAGAGCTAGAGAGCAAAGAGATCACCATCCTGGCCCTGGCGTGCCAAGGGCCAAGGTGGGTGGCAGGAATGGTGTAGAGCACGGTCCTGGTCCCCCCTTGAAGCCGACTCCGATAAAGACCATGGGCGGAGGGAGGGGAGAGGAGGACCTCAGAGACAGGTAAGAAGCCAGGCCATCCAGTCCCAGCTGGGACCACCTGGCTGAGCCATCTCCACTGGCAAGAGCCCCATATCCATCCTGATACCTAAATGTCAGATATGGCCATGGCTTTGCATAAGGAGCCCCTCTGCTCACCACCTGGTGACGTCCCCCTACTAGTGGCCAGGGTACTATCCCCCCAATGGTCTGAGCCCACCTTGTGGGGACAGATACCTTTCAGAGGCCCATGATGCTTGTTAGCCCCCCAGGGCCTGGACACAAACACAGGGGTTACAGTATGGAAGGGAGCACCCAGCCAGCTGTCAATCTCCAGCAGCTAAGGTAGGACAGACCCCCCCAACTCATTCGGGAAGCAGACGAAACACTGAGTTTTGTGACACTGATGACAATGGGATCTCTGGGGCTGGTGGGATCACAGAGAAGACAAACTCTAAGGCAGGATGCTCATCAAGGGCGCACACCAGTCTGTAACGTGGGAGAGTTTCGTGCCTGACGAAGGATGGTTTAAGGAAAGGCTGATGAATACTGGTCCATTTCCCTTTGCATCTCTAGGCACCAAGGCCCAAATGTCCATGGTCAGATAAGTGGATAAACAGAATGCGGAATAGCCATTAAAATGGAATATTATTTAGCCTTAAAATGCATGCTCCCAGATGAACACTGAAAACATTATTCTAAATGAAATAAGCCAGACACAAAGGGACAAATATTACATGATTCAACCTAGGTGCCTGGAATGTCAAACTCATCGACACAGAAAGTACAATAGAAGTTCCCAGGGGCTGGGGCAGGAAGAATGGGAGTTGCTATGTAATGGGATGGAGATTCTGTTTGGGATAATAACGAAGTTCTAGGGATGGACAATGGGCATGCTTGCACAACATTGTGAATGTGTTGAATGCCACTGAATTGTATTTAAAATAGTTAAAATGGTAAGCTTTGTTACGTATATTTTACCACAACAAAAATAATTTGAAGGCCCCAAGAAGTGAAACAACTCAGCACTTAGAATTGCTGTTCCTAGTATGTGAGGGACACAGGCTTTCATGAGGGGAATGATGTACAAAAGTGTGCAGATCTTTTCCCATATCTGTTATGTGCCTGGTACGAGGCTGGGGGCGCGATTGAAGGAGGTGCAGATGCCACAGCCACCCAGCCCTCATATCCGAGCAGAGAAAAAAGCAACCCCACTTCCTGGAGCTGACGGTGTCGGGGAGAGGGCCTGATATTCCCAAGGCTGGCCCACTGAACCAGCATCCTGGCAACCACATCCTTGCATGGTGCCCCCTACACTGATCTGGGCCAGCCCTGCAGCCAAAGGAGGGCCAGCAGCTTCTACTTCTACGCCCCTGGGAGCCCTGAATGTCCATGGAAGAAGTGTAGCTACTCTGCTGGAGGGATGTACTAGAGGCAGAGAGGTCCAGGGGTCTCCACACCTGGGAGCATGTGGACTAAAAACTGGGACAGTCACAGGCTAAGTAAAAACCCAGCAGGGACCCGAAGAGATATTTATATGCCCGTATTCACAGCAGCATTACTCACAGTAGTGAAATCACATGGGCAGCCCAAACGTCCACCAACAGATACACGGATAAAGAAAACATGAGATGTGCACACAACGGAATATTATTCAGCCTTAAAAAGGAAGGCGATTCTGACACAAGCTACAACACGGATGGACCTGAGGACATTATAGACGTGAAATAAACTTGGGGAGGGGAGATGAGAGATATTATTCGACGGGCATGTGGGAAGATGAAAGAGTTCTGGAAATGGATGGTGGTGATGGTTGCACACAGTATGAATGTACTTGACGACACTGAACTGTACACTTCAAAGTGGTTACGAGGGTAAATTTTATCACAGAATTTTTTTTAAAGTCCAGGTGAAAGATGAGAGGACACAGGCTGTGGGGCTGTGTCTAGGCCAGTGCCTGGATGAGGAAGGGGGTAGGGGGAGTGGCAGAGGATGTCTCAGGTCCTGACAGGGGTGCGTGGCTGGCTGGGGGTGCCAGGCACCTAGAGAGACAGCTGTCTCTGTCCAGGGTGAAGAACTTGCTGCCGGATGCTGTGCAGCCCTTCAGGTCCTGTAGGCAGCCTCAACGCAGCCTCTCATTTGTTCCTCAATATTTACTGAGGACACTTTCTTGGCACTTCATTAGGACACCCATCAGACAAAGACCGTGATAGACAATCGGAATGGCAGCAAACACCAAAGGCAGAGAGGCCACTGAAAGGAAAAGAAGCATCCCTGGCTGCTGCTGAAGGGCAGTCTAATCTGCATCCTGGCACAGATCCCCCAACACAAAGGATAGGCTTTGCCCTGACTCAAGCCTGGGCACCCCAAGAACTGGGCAGCTCTCATTTCCCGCCCTGCTCAGCAGAAGCCCTGCCCTCCTCACCCTCAAGAACTCCTACTCCATCTTCATCTTTTAAAATCCTAACTGCAACCACACTTTCCTGGAAACAAGCACCCAGGAAGGGGTGGCAGCGGCCCCTACGCCGGCAGTGGTAGAATGTACTCTGAGAAGGGTAATCTTGAAACTCAAAAGGCCAATTAGAACTGGGGAGTATATTTGAAACATCTATGATGAAATTTTAATGTTCTTAATATAAAAAGAGCACTGCAACTAATTAAGAAAAAGACAAGCACTGAAGCCCTATCTTAATGGGTAAATTAAAAGGCAATTCGGGCCCTGGCCGGTGTGACTCGGTTGGGTGCTGTACCATGCACCCAAAGATTGCCAGATCCATTCCTGGTCAAGGCACATGCCCAGGCTGCAGGCTCCATCCCTACTAGGGGGTATGCAGTAGGCAGCCGATCAAGGTTCTGCTTTTGCATCCATGTTTCTCTCTCTCTCCTTCTCTGTCTCCCTTTCTCTCTCTCCAAAATAATCAATAACTTTTTTTTAAAAAGCATTCAGTGAAAATAAATTAAAATAGGTAATAACTTTGAAATATCACAATGCTATTTGAACCTAAGAAATTATTGAAGAGATTTGCATGATGATGCTTTATATTAGCAGGATGAATATAAGAAAACAAGTGCCCCCATACGCCACTGATGGGAGGGTAGAGTTGGTACAGAGTTTTAGGAGAACAATTTGGGAAATGCAGCAAAGCCTCAAATATGTAAACCTCTGACACAGCAATGTCACTTCTGGTATTTACTCCCCAAAAATAATTAAACATGTGGGCAAAAGATTTAGACACCAGAATAATTCTAACAGTGACAGTATCATTTAAGTATTGGCTATAAATATAAAACATTTGGTATAACCTAAATATTCATCAATAGGAAGTTGTATAACTGAATTATGGTATATCCATACATTAAAATACTACGCAGGCATTTTTTAAAAGGTGTGGAGAATGCTGACTGACATAGAAAAATGCCCCAGGTGTACTGCTGAGGGAAAACGTAAATTGGCAAGCCTTTGAGAGAAGCTACTACTCTAGAGAGAAAGGCAAGGGGTCTAGAGGCCTCTGGTGGGAGGGTGGGGCCCAAAGACTCCCTTCCTTGACCTGGGTGGTACATGTGGGTATTCCCTTCCTAATTTAGCCATTAAGCAGGGTCTCTCCATGTGGGCACCATAAACATTGAAGGCCGGATATTTATTGTGGGAGAGGCTATGCACTGCACAATGTTTAGCAGCATCCATGGCCTCTACCCACTGGATGCCACCAGTGGCAGCACACACCTGTGGGCACCACCACAGCCCCCTCCACACACACACCCAGTGATGACAACCCACAATGTCTCCGGACATTGCCAAACGTCCCCCAAAGAACGAATCACCACCCCCAGTGAGATCCCTGCATTAAAGCAAACATTTGTATTCTAAGACCTTTGTTTGGGTCTTAAATTTCACAACTAAAATGGCTTTTTAATGGGGGAAAAAATCTTAGAGGATCTAAGTCAAATTATTAAAAATTACTTCAAAGTGCCAGGATTCGGGGCCATTTATTACTCTTGCCTCATGCCCCTCTCAAATATACCCTTTTATACACTGAGTGCATATTATGTTCTCAAAAAGAAAGCAGGAGCCCTGACCAGTTTGGCTCAGTGGATAGAGCATTGGCCTGCGGACTGGGGGGTCCCAGGTTTGATTCTGGTCAAGGGCATGTACCTTGGATGCGGGCACATCCCCGGGGGGGGGGGGGGGGGGGGGGAGGTGTGCAGGAAGCAGCTGATCGATGTTTCTCTCTCATCAATGTTTCCAGCTCTCTATCCCTCTCTCTTCCTCTCTGTGAAATATCAATAAAATATATTTTTTAAAAAAAGAAAAAGCAGGAGGCTATTTTCAATGCTTTAAAGTCACCTCTCATGTTTAAAAAGCCAGGTTCAGAGAATCCAGTATCTGCTTAGCCACCTTCCCTACAAAGGGGAGTCAGCTGTATCTCAACCCTCAGGCAGTTCCAGGAAATTCCCCCAGGCTCCTGTCTAAACTCTAGAAACCTCCCAGGAGATGGAAGGGAGAAGAGGGGGAGAAAGGAGTGGGGTTAGCTGGAGAGACATGGGGAGGGACGAGGGAGAGAGAAAAGACAGTGATGATTCAGTTTTCTGGCTGGTGGCCCTGGGAAGCGGATAGAAATTCACCGAGTGGGGATACAGGAGATCCGAACTTCAAGGAAATGAACGTCTAAGCTTCGGGTTTTGTTCTTGGATGTATCGCCAACATCTGGAACATCGGCCAGCCTACAGCAGGTGCTCAATAAATGTGTTCAATGAACTAAATGCATGAATGGAGGGACATAAGCACATTCCATGGACAGAGCATGGGCAGGGCAGAAGAAAGGACAGATCACTAAATGCTCCAAGAAATTAAACTGCTTGTTCGCGAAGGCATTCGTCAAAAGTACCTCTACAGCCCGGGACTCAAGGAAGCTTTAGTTAATAATTAGTTAGCAAAGGAATACAGGAGCAAAGGAATGATAAAGATGCATTAATCAGCTCTACTCTGAAGCCTTGAGACAGGGAAACCAGAAAAGTGCCCTCCGGGTCGGGCCTTCCAAAGCTCATAGTCTATTTTGGGAGGCAGGTCCTGAAATTACATCCGAGGCTGGAATGCTGGGGGAACAACTGCTTGGAAAGTGGGGCCAGCCAGGCCCATGCACTTGGGGCCCCGTGCGTGCGGGAGCCAAGCACAGGGTGAGGCTGCTTTCTCCGGGAGCAGGCCACAGTCCCACCTGAGATTCACCTCAGGGGGATGGGCTCAAGGTTCTCCATCCTGACAGCACATCTGACATATCTGGAGTCTGTTTAGAAACACCTGTATCTGGGCCACTCCTCCAAGACAGGAGGGGACAGGGAGGCTGGCAGTGAATATTTTTAAAACTCCCCAAGGGACTCTGACATGCAGCCAGGCTGACTACCCACATCTAGGTGATCTGTAAGTTCTGGGTCCGCTTCTAACCGCCTCCCTCTCTAAGCATCAGCTCAGCCCCAAACTCCATAATGAATTCCCCCTGGGAAAGAGGGAGATGCCATACTGATGTCATCTTTCACATCTCCCACCGATTTCTCTCAAGGTGTTTCCAAAATGAAAATAGGTGGTCAATGCTGACTTTCGGAACCGCTATGGATGGGAGGGACCCAGGAATCTGTCTTTCAGGCACAGGGAAGCGTGAAGACCGCTGTCCCAGACTGCGTGATGGCTGGAGGCTAGACCAGAAAAGGCACAAACACTACAGCACACCTGTCTACACCCAGCCCTGGCATTCTGGTACCCCGCGTGGAGAACAGGCCGCGGCTCTCAAGGAGTCACAGGGTCCTACATGCGGAGCTGAGGACTGCGCACAGACCTGCGGGAGTGAGTGTGCTAGCAGCCCTAGCCAGGCGCTGTGCCTCCGGAGAGGAGGGACTAATGCTAGCCAGGGGGAATCCTGGGTGCCTCCCTGGAGAAGGTGGTATTGCACCGGGGATTTGAAAGACGAATGGACTCTGAACAATCGGATATGTTATATTCGATATTTCAGTTTTGCTCGGGGCTTGTCAGTGCATAAATAGTAAGATGTTGTAAAGAGTGGCACATGCAGAGATTGGGGGAGGTCAGCAGCCATGCAGGCAGGGTACGTGGCCCAGAGCAACAACCAAAAGGGGGCCTCAATAGATTACCGATTAAGTCACTTAGCTGGCTCATGGGTACTGCCGACTCCAACACTGCTAGCTCCCTGCCACAACCACAACCTGGACACACCATTTAACTTCCCCAGGTTGCCATTTCCTTATCTGCAGAGTGAGAGTAGTAGCTACCAGAGACTGTTGCAGAACCAGGGAAAGCCCACCTGACATAGCTCAGTGGTTGTGCATCGACCAATGAGCCAGGAGGTCACAGTTCGATCCCTGGTCAAGCCACATGCCCGGGTTGTGTGCTCGATCCCCAGCGTAGGGTGTGCAGGAGGCAGCCGATCAGTGATTCTCTCTCATCATTGATGTTTCTACCTCTCCCTCTTCCTTTCTCTCTGAAATCAATAAATAAATACGTGTGTGTGTGTGTGTGTGTGTATTTTTTAATTTTTTTTTAAAGAACCAAGGAGAGTTGTGAACAGACCCAAAAGAGTCCAAAGCATCCGAGAGAACTAGGCGGACGTGAGCCCTTGGGCTCAGAGCCCTTTGGGAACCTGGTTTCCAGCCAGTGGTGGCCTCGCAATTTCTGCTCAGGAAGGACTTGGGCAAAGTCTGATGGACAAGACAGCACTAGGAACCTTGTCCTGAGGTTGCATTTCATAGCGGGCACCCAGGGATGCCACCAATTAAGGAAAACAGCAGTTTTCTAAAATGTTTCCGCTCACACTTCTCAAAAGAGAAATACAATGTAAATTATCCCATAAGTGGTTAAAGCTGCACACAGTGCTCGCTTGGCCAAGCTGAGCTCTCAGCTGTAGTTATTAGTGTTGGTGGGTGCTTGGGGGGGCAAACGGAGACCATGGGTCAGAGCTGGAAGTGTCCCCATCGTTTTCAAGCCTCGTGAAAACACCAGCCATTTCTTCCTACAGAGTTGACCATCTTTTGTGATACATATATTTTTTTTAATTCCCCAAAACCACAGGATATGCATCCTCGTAAGTAGAAAACTCTCTCTCCTCTCCTTATTTGTCTTTCTTTACAGAACTGGGGTCCTGACTCACAGCCATTGTTCCTTCTCTTAATTTTGACAGATCCTTCCTCTTCCCTTTCCCCTCCTAAGACACCTCCACCCATGGGAATGATTGCCTTAAAGTCGGGGGTTAAAGGTTCCTGGTAAGATGAGGGTTGTAAGTCCTTTGTTGCCCCAAACACTGAGGGAGGTGCACTCTTATCTAAGCACCACATGTAGGTACTTAAGCTCTTTGAATTAAAAAAAAAAAATCCTTGACAACCCTCAAAATCCTGGTATCAAGACCCTATCTAACCTATTACGCTCCTTTACTCCCAACTGAGACCTGGTGAGTTCAATAAAGATAGGCAAATGAATGAATGAAAGATTCAAAACACACCAGTCTACAGGCACAGATTAAGGCTCGCACTTCATTCCCTCTGGGTATGGGGTGGTGGTAACGGTAGTCCTGGCTGGTGTTCTCAGTGGTTAGAGCGCCGGCCCAAGCATCTAAGGGTCTCAGGTTCGATTCCTGATCAAGGGCACCTACCTGGGTTGCAGGTTTGATTCCCCACCCCAGTTGAGGTGCGTGTGGGAGGCAACCAATTAATGTCTCTCTCACATCAATGTTTTTTGCTCTCTCTCTCTAAAAAAAAAAAAGCAATATAAACATATTTTTAAGTGGTAACTGTTGATATATTGCAGCACATGCACTTTTCCCAGATCTCAGAGCACTGTGGCTCCCCGCCTTCTGCGGAAGACAGGGCTGAGACGCCTGTCCCTGCTGACAGAGAAAGAAAACTGCGGCTTGGACTAGGGTTAGTGCCGGAGCCGGGGCTGCAAACCGTGCGGTGCGTGCGGAGAGGCGCGGGGCGCGGGCGCGGGGGCGCCGTGGCCAAGGGGCTCTCACCTCGGAAAGTCAAGCTGGCGACCGGGTCGCTGCGGTCCTTCTTCACACTAGGGAGGTTGCTGGCCCTCACCAGCAGGCAGCACAGCATGGTTCTGGCGCCGGGGGAGCGCAGAGGCGCGCGGGCGGGAGGGGAGCGGGCGCACCAAGCCCAGACACCCACCGAAGGGGAGCTTTTGCCTTAGCCGCGCCTCAGCGGAGAAGTCCGAACGCCTGGGAGAGGCCTCGGGGAGGACACCGGACACTCGCTGGGCGGACCCTCCCCACGGCGGGCGGGGCGGGGCGGGGCGGGACAGGGGGCAGGCGCGCCCGTGGGAGTCCCCGCCCGCGTCCAGAGTGACAGCGCCACTGACGCGGGAAGCACAGCTCTGCGGGGCAGCAGGCGTACGCACAAGCCGTCCTGGCTCGCGGGAGCCCCCAGCGTCCGGGACTCCCCGTCCAGCCCGGCTCCAGATCCCCGTGCGCCGCTTCCGGGACTCCCCGCCCAGCCAGGCTCCTCCAGATCCCGTGCGCCTCTCCGGGACTCCCTGCCCAGCCAGGCTCCAGATCCCGT
>PVJC01001623.1:0-56690 GCA_004026665.1 Murina feae | reverse complement strand
TGCTCCTTCTTCAGGGCAGTCGGGGAGTCGCTCATCTCGGGGGCAGGGATCTGCGTCCAAATTACATTGCGTCCCTGGAGTACAAGGGTCCACTGGCATCACACACACACACACCAGCAATCTCCAGGTTTCCTCGCCCCCACCGTGGGGGAAATTGTAGCGTGAGCCGTGGGTGACGGCCCTTAGCACGCTTTCCCGCATTATAGCTGGTTCCTTTCCAGCTGATGAACTTCTTGACCACAGGGCTCCTCACCTCTGTAGCTATACTCCTGCGCCTGGCACGGGGCAGGTCCCCCTCCCACTTCCCAAGTCCTCACTGAGCTCCTTTCTCAGCCTGAATTCAGTAACTAGTTATCCTTCTGCTGCACAAAACCGCAGTGCCCCTTCTCCTCTCTTCTTTTGAGGATCCAGCATTTTCATGTGGCGAAATCTTAACCTGGTGGAATTCCCCTCTGCCTCCTCCACCCCTGCACTAACCGCTAAGGGTGCTGGAGAATAACAGCTAACGGTTAGCTGCTAACCTGACCCCTGTTGCCTGATATTTGTGACCCCTGACTCTGGGGGACCCTCACTGCTGCTTGGCAATTATACTGTATTTCCAGTGTCTTCAGTCTCCCTCTCTCCTATTTCCCTTTTCTTACCCAAACCCACAACAACCCCATCGCCATCCTCACTCTGTTTGCCTCCTATTTATACCGTAGAAAACTTCCTCAGGCTCCCGGCCTCCTGGCCCCGTGAGCCTCTGTGCCCAAAATCTTTGCCTTCCCTCCTGTTACGAATGAATCATCTGTACTCCTAAGGCCCGCTGGCACCGGCACTAGGTCCTGGTCACTCTCACCCATGCGCTGACAAGTCCGAGGCTGTCCTCTCCTCCGCCTTAAAGGCCCTGCCCTCTCCAGCTGGCTTGGGCCCATCTCCCACTCTCCCCCGGTGACCATGCCCCCCTTCATAATGAGACAGACACCTTTGCTCCATTGCTCACACTGGAGCCAGGCGATCTGAAAACAAATACGATCAGGTCACTACCTGCTGGAAGCTCCTCAAAGGCCTTCCATGCTCTTGGGATGAAGCCCAGATCCCTTACCTCCACCCAAGGGATAGGCCACTTAGCCGCTCACTTTGAGTTCCAGTGGCTCCTGTTTCTGAAACATGCTGAGCTCCCTCCCAACTTGGAACTCTGCCTCTCCCTCTCCCTCTCTCTCTCTCTCTCTCTCTCTCTCTCTCTCTCTCTCTCTCTCTCTCCCCCCTCACTCCTCTTTTTTCTTAAAACATAGTTGACATGCAATATGATAGCAGTTTCAGGTATACAACATAGTAATTCAACATTCATATACCGTATAATGCACTCACCGTGATAAATCCAGTAACTATCTATTGGCATGCAACTTCTCCCTTCTCTTTACAGGGCCACCCTCACTCATCCCTTAAGCCTCAGCTTAAACATCACGTCCCCAGGAAGAAGTCTCTGACCTCCTGGTCTAGGCTGCTCCCCATGGCAAACCACCGCACAGCAGCACTTTTCCTTCTGAGACTGTCGCGATTGTAAGAATAACATGAGCGTAATTACCTGTTTGGTGTCTGGCTAGCAATAAGGGGACAGGCCACGGCCCGTCTCAGTCAGCCAGGCATTCCAGTGCATAGTAAGGGCCCCCCAGGGTTGGTGTCGTGGGCATTGCCCTGGGCTTCCCAGTGTTCCTTCCACCTCAAGATCAGGCTAAGCTTGCGGTTCTCAATAAGGATAGTACTGCCCCCTAGGGGACGTTTCGGATACGATTTGAGATAGTTTTATATTCACAATGATCCCTGGCTTTGCTCCTTCCCTCCAACACACCACACACTGTCCCATACCATGAAGAGTGGCTACAGCGTTTGGACAGGTTCAAGCCTCGGACTAATGAGACGGCACAGTACTCTCATGGTCACGTGCTAGTCCCAGCTTGGAGGGCAGAGCCCTCCCAGCACAATCATAGCCAACAGCTATAGTTGTAAGCTTGAACCTATGGTCCGAACACGTGGCCCCATGTGCCTGAGTGATGTGGGCTTGATAAGAGTTCAGGTGCATGTAATTAAGTAGGATCCAAACCCACAAGAATGCTGTAAACATCTTGACCACGCCCTTACTTTGCCTCGTGGAATCTGGCTGTAAAATAAAGACACAGCTTATAATCCATGGCACTGTCATTAGCTCTCCATCAGAGAGGACAGCATCCCACCCAGACCCAGTTTTTATTCTCTTATCTGTCTTTTCTCCATCCTTCACTGCCCCCGCTCAGGCTCACCGAACCTGGCTGAATTGGCTTGGCACCTACGGCGCCCTGGGGCTGAGTAGGCCATGGCTGTGCGGGTCACCACACCATACTTCTGCTGTCAGTCAGCACAGGATGTCTGCAGGCGAACATTTCCAGTGAATCTTCCAAAGGGGTTTTACAAACACTTGGCTGGCGTCCAAGGAGCAGGGGCTCCACCCACCTGTTCTGTAAACCAGAAATGCAGCAGCTGGTGGCCTGGCTGCTGGACACTTCCTGAGGCTTCTTTTCCATCCCAGCCTCCAACTTCCAGCCATGGCTGCTGTTCACTGCCCAGGACTCCTCCCTGATCAGACAGCTGCCTGTGCCCTGGGGGACATCATACCAGGGCCTAATACTCAAGGGGGCTTCCTCCGATGGGGACTTGTATCATGAATGCAGCTTTCATGAAGAGTGTGAGTGAGACCTCCACTGCTGTTCTCCTGTTTGTTCCCATATGTTCTGTCCTTCCAATATGTTCTCTCCTTCTTCCATAGAAATTTTCCAAAGAGTTTTATGTGGATACATAGAAAGACTATGTTTCCCAGCCTCCCTTGAAGCTAGCTGTGGTCATGAAAACAAGTGATGACTCATAGGATATGAGTAGAAGGGATGTATATAACTGCCTAATTGTGTCCTTAGAGGGAAGGGGCATGCCTGCCCAAGTTACAATATAGATTTCAATGGTGAGCCGCCACCAACCATGTTGTCAGCATGGAAGCTAGGCTCCAGGTTGTGAGCCACACCTGGATTCAAACCTGCCGCTCTGCCCTAACCAGTTTGGTTCCATGGATAAAGTGTTGCCCCACAGACTTTATCCTGAGTTCTATTCCTACCCAGGGCACCTACCTCGGTTGCAGGCTCGATCCCCAGCCCTGGTCAGGATGAGTATGGGAAGCAACCAATCAATGTGTCTCTCTCACATTGATGTTTCCCCACTGTCTCTCCCCTTACCTTCCAATCTCTCTAAAAATCAACTTTAAAAAATACCCTCTGGTGAAGATTAATGAAAAAAAAAATTCCTGCCTCTCCCCCTTTACTGCTTGACTCTTGTAAATCAGAGCTAAGACTAGAGGGAGATGGTAGAGTGGGTAAAGACGGAGCTCTGGAGCCAGATCCTGTGGGCTTGTATCCCAACTCCACTACTTACTAGTATAAAACAAAACCTCTTTGTGCCTCAGTTTTCTCCTCTGTAAAATGGGGGTGAAGATAGTTGCTACCAAATATGGTTGCTAGAAGGATTATGCATCTACATATATGTACTTTGATAACTTAACTGAAATGTGATATAGCTCATAATACATAAGTTCCATTTAGAACAGTGGCAAGCATAAGTATAACATCAGTTAAATATGCCTTTTTCATAGGATTATCGGGAGGGTTTAAAGAAACAGCATCTGGAGGAAGAACCAAGATGGTGGCATAGGTAAACACCAGTACTTGCTGCCTCTCACAACCACATCCAAACTACAACTAAAAGACAAAACATCAATTATCCAAAACCACAGGAAAGCTAGCTGAGTGGAAGTTCTACAACTAGAAGGAAAGAAAAAAGCGCATTGACACTGGTAGGAGATGTGGAGGTACGGAAGCACACATGAAATGGGCTGGCAGCTGGGTGTGCTTTGTTGTTTTTTTCAATCAGGAGGGAGATACAAGCTCCTGATTGCTCTGAACTCCAGTTCCGGGCTAGACTCTGGGGACTCAGACTCATACGGGGAGAAACTGGACTGTCCGGCATTGGGCCAGAACACGAGGGTGGCTTTCTCCCAGAGGTGCTCACAACAATCATTGATCCCGCGTGGGGGCGCAGAATGTGGAGACCGGGGACCTCTCTAATGCTGGGCTGACTGGAGACCATTGCTGTTTGCCCTGCCCTGGTGATTCCCAGAGACCCTACCACAACCAATTTACAACCCCACCAAAGCTGTGCACAGTGACTTTTGCATATGAATGGCCCATCCTTTTGCAGCATAAAACCTAACAAACTGCAGCTGGGTCAGAAAGCTCCAAAGCTTCCAAAAAAAGGCCCAACGAGCCAGCCTTGCTTTACAGCTGGGCCTCATCTGGGCACTTCCAAACCCCAAACAAAGAGGAGGAATCTGAAGATCTCTCTGTAGCTCCTACTGGGTGGCCTCAGGCAGTGGCTGACTTTGCACCTCCTTGGAGATCCAAGAGCCAGTGTACCCAGTGGTCAGTGTGAGATCATACCAGATTACAACTATTCACATCCATAAGCGACACATGCAAGGGGCAGACTCAGTGAGCACCTAAGCCCCACTGAAGCAAGTCCTTCCCCATAAGGGTGTCTCCAGCACAGCAGTTCTTCCATTGTAGACACAACTGGTCCTCACAGCCAATTGGCCTGGAGGTCAATTCCTCCCAGTGATACCAACAGCAATCAAGGCTTAACTACAACAGAACTGTGCACCTAGCCCACAAAGGGGTGCACCAAGAGTGTCCACCTCAGGTGATTGGGGAAGTTGAGCCACTGAGCCCTATAGGACACCTAGCACACAAGGCCACTCTATCAACACAGGGAAGCAACCAAAATGTGGAGACAAGTAAACAAGTCACAAATGAGAGAAATGGATGAAAGCAAAATTCTGGATATAGAGTTCAAAATCATGGTTATAAGGTTACTCAAGAATCTTCTAGAAACCTCTGAGAAATTTAGTGAGACCCTCAAGAATATGAAAAATGACCAATTAAAAATTAAGCATACACTGACTGAAATAAAGAATAATATACAGAGATCCAACAGCAGACTAGAGGATCGCAAGAATCAAGGCAGAGAATTGAAATATGAAGAAGCAAAAAACACCCAACCAGAAAAGCAAAAAGAAAAAAGAATCCAAAAATATGAAGATAGTGTAAGGAGCCTCTGGGACAACTTCAAACGTACCAACATCCAAATTATGGGGATGCCAGAAGAAGAGAGAGAGCAAGATACTGAAAACCTATTAGAAGAAATAATGACAGAAACTTCCCCTACCTGGTGAAAGAAATAGATTTACAAGTCCAGGAAGCACAGAGAATCCCAAACAAAAGGAATCCACACCAAGACACAGTATAATTAAAATGCCAAGGGCAAAAGACAAAGAGAGAATCTTAAAAGCAGCAAGAGAAAAACAGTTAATTACCTACAAGGGAATATCCATACGACTATCAGCTGATTTCTCAACAGAAACTATGCAGGCCAAAAGGGAGTGGCAAGAAATATTCAAAGTGTTGAATAGCAAGAACCTACAACCAAGATTACACTACTCAGCAAAGCTATCATTTAGAATTTAGGGTCAGATAAAGAGCTTCCCAGACAAGAAAAAGCTAAAGGAGTTAATCACCACCAAACCAGGATTATATGAAATGCTGAACGTATTCTTCTTTTTTTAAATATATTTTATTGATTCTTTACAGAGAGGAAGGGAGAGGGATAGAGAATTAGAAACATTGATGAGAGGGAAACATCGATCAGCTGCCTCCTGCACACCCTCTACTGGGGATGTGCCCGCAACCAAGGTCCATGCCCTGGTCCGGAATTGAACCTGGGACCCCTGAGTCCGCAGGCCGACGCTCTATCCACTGAGCCAAACCAGTTAGGGCTGAAGGGTATTCTTTAAGAAGAAGAGGAAGAAGAAAAGGGTAAAGATAAAAATTATGGACAACAAAGTGGCAACAAATACATATCTATCAACAAGTAAATATAAAAATCAAGTGAATAAAAAATCTGAAGAACAGAATAAACTGGTGAATAGAATAGAATCAGAGGCATAGAAAGGGAGTGGACTGACAATCAGGGGGAAGGGGGTTTGGGGAGTGCAGGAAGAGATTGGACAAAAATCTTACACCTATGGATGAGGACAGTGGGGGAGGGGAGTAAGGGCATGGGGTGGAGTGGGATCCTGGTGGAGGGGAGCTATGAGGGGGAAAAAGAGGAACATCTGTAATAATCTGAACCATAAAGATTTATTTTTTTAAAAAAGCATCTGAAAATAGTACCTTGTTCATGCTTAATGAATACCCATCCTCTCTCCTTATAATTAATACATTTTCAAAATCAGAATCCTCCATCTTTTGGTCATTTGTCTTACACTGTGTTCCCTGAAGTTGTGCACTCCCCCATGCTTGGCACCCCAAATACAGTCCTCCCCTCTGCTGGCTGTGGGTTTGCCCAGGAGTAGGCAGCACATGTCATGCTTTCCAAAGCACTTTCTTATTTGTGAGCCATGGATGCTGATAACAGAGAGACTGAGGGCAAAAGTGGGATCACTGTGTGACCTTGCCCAGGCCCCTGCACTTCTCTGGGCCAATATGCTCATCTGTTAAGAAGAAAAATATCCCTGCCCTTTGACCTGTTGACAAAAGAATGTCCAGCCTTAAGAAAAAATCTTGTAAGAGTTTGAGCCAAACGGATGAGGACTGCAGAGAAATAAAATCTCAACGGATTGAGAAAATGTTCCAGAGAAAGTCAGTTTTACAGCTACAAACAAATCTCATTTCTCAAATGTGTCCCATCTGTAACAATTTGGTTCTCCACCAAGTTGGTCACAGAAAAAAATGTCTCAGTTGTCAAACCAAACTTCGGTTTTTGAACTGACAACCCCTTTCAAGCTGATACCTTAGCTTGACAAAAAGCATTTCTCAGGCAACAAGCAAAGGAGAGAATGTTTTTGTTGCTAGCAAAACTAACAATTTGCACAATTTTAAAATACAAAAAAAAAAAAGCCATCTAGAATGCTAATGTTGCTAAGAGTGTGAAAGAAACAATGATGGCCCTGACTGGTTTGGCTCAGTGGATAGAGCGTCGGCCTGTGGACTCAAGGGTCCCAGGTTCGATTCCGGTCAAGGACATGTACCTTGGTTGTGGGCACATCCCCAGTAGGGAGTGTGCAGGAGGCAGCTGATCGATGTTTCTGACTCTCTGTCCTTCTCTCTTCCTCTCCGTAAAAAATCAATAAAATATATTTTTAAGAAAAGAAACAATGATCACAGACAATTAAAAATGTAGAAAAACTGTTATTGATTTGGAAAAGAAGTTAGCCAGAGACAGCCATTTTCGGAGGCGGTAATATATGAACAAGCAAAGATGCTACATGCTGACCTGGAAGACATCACTGGACCGAATGCTTAAAGTAACTTTGTTTAACGCTAGTAGGAGGTGGTTTGATAAATTTAAGAAAAGAAGTGTTTATTTACAGATTAAACAGTACATTAGACATGTACTGTATATAAGAAAGGTTAAAACAGGGAATCTTTTGGGGGTCTGGAACAGATTAATTCAATTTACATTATTTCTACTGGGGAAAAAAATGATTTGGTTTTTGGAATAAACTGAGTTTGAAAACCGAGGTTCCACCATATTTCATACATTAAAATCAAAGGAGGAGCCTTCAGGAGGGTCGCATGAAGTTCACTGGTGGTAGATTAGGGAGACAGGAGAAAGCAAAGGGAGGATCTCCAGGACTGGATAAAGACAGAAAGGGAGAGATACACACTCTTATTACATTGGTGGGTACAGAAGAGTTAACTTTTACAGCACATAGAGATGGCTGTGCCCTGAGGGGCTGTGAAAAGGAGATTATTTTGACATTTCAAAGGCATGTTACCTTAGATACAAAAAGACACAGACCGGCCCCCTTGAGGTAAAGACTGACCTTAGTCAAGGAAGTTCATGCCTGGGACGTGACTGCACCATGACCCACTTTCAGTCAGGAATTTTTATGTTCATACCATTCCAGTCCCTGTGGTTACTTTCGGTCTCTGAGTTTGTAAGGGCTCTAGGCTGGCCTCCCCTGAGCTGGTCGGGTTTCCTTGGTGGACCTTTTTGGTCCACAGGCCTCACAAAGCTGTTGTGAGCAGGAAATGGATGGATGCGTGCGCGGAGGTGACAAGGTGTTGTGCGGGATATTATCATCAGACAGCCAACCCTGAAGGGCCTGGGGAGGCAGGGGAGGACCGGCTGGTGAGGAAGGCTTCCCAGAAGGGTGTTTTGCTCTGGGTAGTGTGTGTCCCTGAGACCAGCGCCTTCCCTGAAATCAGTCACCAACCTGGCCCTGGCAGAGAGAAGGAGGCCCGGCAGGCCTGAATGCCGCAGGGAGGCCAAATTTGGACATGGGCTAGGAGGTTGGCCAGTGCAGGACATGGAATGTGGCCAGGGCTGTGGGAGGGAGGGCCTGCATTCCCAGTGACTGCCTGACAGTGACTGTGATGACTTCGGGTGGGGGTTCCAGCCAGCCCCTCCATAGGCTGAGGGCACTCCCAGTCAGCACAGAGAATGTTCTCTCTCCCCAGGGAAGGGGGAGCCCACGTGGAGGAGCCAAGCAGCAAAAAAATAGGCAGGATCACAGACTGACATCAGGCAGATGGGAGGCGGGGCTCAGTCAGAGACAGGGATGTGGATGGAGGAAGGGAAAGACCGTTCCATAGACAGCCCTTGAGGCTGAAATAATAACAACAGGAGCCAACACCAGCAATGCTTCCTGTGGGTGAAGTGCTTCCCCATTCATTATTCATTCGTTCCTTTCTCCTGCGAGGGTTCTGAGCCTGCCTGGGTAGGGGGACCAGGGAGATCATAAAGGGCTGAGGCAGTGTGTGTGTAGGCGGGATACTGGAAGGTTGGGGTGTGATCAGGGAAGGTGGAGGAAAATCGGGACCCCCGAGGAGACAAGACCCCTGAGGACAGAGGCAGGGGCTCAAGGTGGGCTTCACCTGTGCACTGGGCCTACCGCTCCGGAGTGCTGTTCACAAAGCCCGCTCAGCCCTGGGTGGGGATGGTGCCTGGGCAGAGGTGCTGGAGGGAGAGGCAGCTGCTTACTGCACAGGGTGCCTGTCCTCCCTCCACAGCCTGAGACTATCCTCCCTCCCCTCAGCCACAGGGGTATTTTCAGTACAAATAGTGTTTCCTGGAGTTGTACACCACGGAGCCCAGGGCCCTCAGCCAGGCTGCAAGCTTGGGCCATGCAGGTGAGAAGACAGAGGAAGTGTGGAGGCCCCCATCTGTGCCCTTGCTCTTCCCCTTCCCCTGGAAACATCTCGCTGAAGCTCGTTTCCAGAGACCATTGTGGGTAACTGGGGAACAGGTCAGGAAAAACACACAGCTGGAGTGTCACCTCCAAACACAGCTGGAAGGTCACCTCTAATGCCCCCTCTGTCCCTCCTCCTGGTCTAGGCCGTTTTCCGGGCTGCAGGCCCAGGAGTGTGTGTGCGTGTGTGTGTGTGTGTGTGTGTGTGTGTGTGTGTGTGTGTGTCACAGCACCTCTGTGAGTACTGTTGTAAACGCATGCCTGCATCCTCTCCTTGGAACACTGCAGGTGTCCCATGTACTCGCAGATGTGCAGGTGTGTGGGAGCATGTGTGCACACAGGCATCTGGGAGCAGGTAGATCTAGGAGCTCATGAAACTGAAAGGGACCAGCTGATACTCTGAGTTCCGGGTGCCTGGGAGGTAGCCCCTTCTCTAGGGAGAAGGTCATGACTGCAATGGAGGCTGAGAGGATGCACAGGGTGGCTGGAGAGGTGGCTCTCACACTCCTGCTCCTGGTCCTTCTCCCACAGTTTGGCTCCAAATCCAAAGACCCGGCTGTGTAGCCCCAGCTCTGTCTTGGCCCTGAGAGGGTGGAGAGGGAGCTGACCCGGCCCAGCCTACACCTCCTGAAGGAAAGTCCTCATATCCATGTGGAGATCATCCTGTGGGACATCCCAATCTGACAGGGGAGCAGGCTCCCTGCTCCGGAAGCCCCCATCTGCTGGAGACGCCACCCCCAGGCATCGCCCCCACAGGCTCCAGGCTCCAGGCAGGGGAAGAAAGTCCTGGGACGTTGGTGCTGGTGACAGTTGTTTCCCCATCCAGTGCCCAAAGCCAAGGCAGTGACCCCTGGACTGGTGGGCGGTGCCTCTGCCCCAGTGGCTGCTGGCCTGCCCGCCTAGCGTGTGACTGAGCAAAGGCCTCGGCCTGGGCCCTGCGGGGAGAGCTGGGTTATAAATAGGCCTGGACCCAGCCTTCCGGGGTGAGTTGGGGACCGGACAGCAACCGGCGGCGCAGAAAGACCTGCGCTAGGAGATGCCGTCTGTGGAAAGAAATACGGGCCCCGCCTTCCAGGCCCACCTTAGCCCCAACCTGCGCTCAGCCCCCTCTCCCTCGCGCTGTTTTCCTTTGAGCCCCCAGCACATGTTTCTCTGCAGCCCCCAGAGTCGGCCTGGCCGGGGCGGCCGGGATCGCAGACCCCTCCTACCTGCAAACACCGCGGAGCAGTAGGCGTCACTGACGTCGGTGTCCGGGGTTTGCACATTCTCGGCGTAGAGGATGAAGACCCTCAGCATGGCCGGCGCGGGTGAGGGCCCGGGCCCAGGGCGCGGAGAGGCTGGGGAAGGGCGCGCGGAGCCGCGGTGCAGCTCGAGGTGCCGCCCTGGAGGGCGCGCGGAGCCCGGGCTCCCTGTGCGGACGCGCCCTAAGGAGGGGCGGCCAGCCCGCGCGGTCCGAGGGGCTCCCGCCGCGCTCACCCCGCCGCTCCGCGCGCCCTCGGGGGAGCTGGGGGCCTCCGCTCTTCCTCCACCTTCGCCCTCCTCCCGGGCCGGCCGGGCTGTAATTCAATGCTCCGGCCGCAGACGCCCCCGATGACACGGCAGTTTGCACCTGGCGGAGCGAGAGCCGGCTGGGCGGCGGCCGGGCTGGACCGCGCTCGCGGCGGGCGCTGTGCGCAGCGGCTCTCGCTCCCGACCGGCCGGAGGCTCGGCCCCGCCCCTGACCGTCCGCCTCCCGCAGCGCGCGGAGCTGAGCTCGTCGCCTCCCCGCGGCCCAGGGATGCCCGCACCCCCCTCCCGGGGTAGCAGCGAGCTCCCGGGCCGGGCGGGCAGGCGCTGGGCTGAGGAATCTCATTGACAGGAAGCGCCGGCTGCCTGTAAAACTTTGCTCCCTCTTTCCTGGTTGTAAAAGCAGCACATGCCATCTCTCTCTCTCTCTCTCTCTCTCTCTCTCTCTCTCTCTCAGTCTAGAAAAAAATAGCATTAACATTTGGATGTTTATCAATCCAGGCTTTTTTTCCCTGTGAATGTACGTATAGGTGCGTGGAAGTTACATTATGTATTATGTATCTGATATCTCGTCCTGCCCTTTCACGGAGCGTTTTCTCACATCATTCAAAATCCTTCATTCACACCTTTCTCAAGAGCTACCTGATTTTCTATCATTAGAATGGACTAGACTCGCAAAGCTTTCTCCTGTTGTCCCCAGTTCCTCGCTATTATAATAGTGAGAAGTAATTTTTGTATGGCGGATAAAAAAAACCGTTATGTTACTTAGATTATAAAACTTGAATAAAAAAAAGCAACACCTATCTCAGTCCCCTCTGCTAGTTCCTCAGATTGGATTCTCAGCCCTGGAAAAGGACGTGCCTTTTTTTTAGGTCCCAGTACCTAGCTAAACCGATTTCCCGGAGGGAGCTGTGCAGAGCCGCAGGCCCAGCAGTTGGGTGACTCACCTTCTAAATAGAGCTACGTGGAAGCTTGCGCAGCTGTCAGCAACACCTCTCCTCCATCTGCCCCCTCACAGGCACCCAGGCAGGAAGGGTCAGTGGCTGGCAGGGCTGGTTTGGCTCCATGAGGAGGTACTAGGAGAGGGAAACATTCCCCCAAGATCCGTAATTTTTAAAAAATCATCACCCAAGGATTTCTATTGCTTTTTAGAGAGTGGGAGAGGGAGATACACAGAGAGAAACATCGATGTGAGAGAGACACATTGATTGGTTGCCTCCTTGGCATGCCCAGAGCAGGGCCAGGATCAAGCCTGCAACCAAGGTAGGAGGTACATGCCCTTGAGCAGAATCAAACCTGGGACCCTTCAGTCCATAGGCCCACGCTCTATCCGCTGAGCCAAGCCAGCTAAGGCGTCTGTAATTTTAAGATCAGGATAGCAAACATTTCTTGTGGTCACTTATGCTTTTGTTGCAAGCTGTGCCTCCTCTTTTATTGTCTCTAGCACAATATGGGAAGGGGGAGAGGAAAAGGGAGGGGGGTAAATGTAATCATTCATTTGACAGGTAAATGTAATCATTCATTCCTACAGCATGCCAAGTACCATTCTAGGGACTGTAGACTCAATGGTGAGGACAAATAACATGGTCACTGTTATGGGCTGAATTGTGTCCCCCTAAAATCCAGATGTCAAAGCCCTTAACCCCAGTTAGGAATGTGACGATATTTGAAGATACGGCCTTTAAACGGTGATTGCGTCATTAAAACAAGGTTGTTCGAGTGGGTTCTAATTCAATCTGATGGGTGTTCTTATAAGAAGAGGAAATTTGGACACAAAGAGACACCAGGGATGTGCTCACACAGAGGAAAGACCACGTGGACACAGTGAGCCATGGAGAGAAGCCTCACAAGAAACCAAACCTGCCAATCAACAACTTGATGTTGAATTTCTAGCCTCCAGGCAGTGAGACAATGCTTTTCTATTGCTTAAGGCACCCAGTGTGTGAGCTTTTGTTATGGCAGCTTGAGAAAAGTAAGACAGCCCCTGACTTCAAGAAGTTTCCACTTCAGTAGAGGAAGCTGATACATATGAAATAACTAAGCCAATCACAGACCACAAACCTGTATGTGTAATAAGGACAGAAAATGCGTGCGTGTGAGGGTAGACAGCAGGGACGGGGACAGCGACAGCTGTTTGAGATGAGATCAGAAGGCCTATTTGGAGTTCACTGGACAAGGCTGAGGCTGGATCAGAGAGGACAAGTGTGTTCTAATGAGAAGGAAGGGAGTGCTCTGGGTCAAGGCCCTGGGAAGAGTGAGGAAAGAACACTGTGACTCCAGTGCAGATTGGGAGCGGGGAGGGTAGAAGGGGAGGCTCTAGAGCAGCGATTTTCAACCCTTTGCATCGCAGGGCACACATAAACTAACCCCTAACAGTCTGTGGCACAACAACAAACACATCCTGGGTGATCAGACAAAAAATAGGTACAATTTTGATTCATTCACTCCAGACAGCTATTGATATGTTGGCTGTCATTTTTTTTTTTTAATTTGACAATCTAAGGGAAAAGAGGTCAGTGACCCTAACTAAATAGGTATTGCGTGTTTTAAAAATTCTTGTGACACCCAGATTGAAAATTGCTGCTATGGAGAACCACCAGGGCCTGCTAAGTCCATGGGAATAAAAAGAACCAATTTACTTTTCAAAAGCTCCCTCTGGCTGCTTTTTTGGAGAATGAAGTGCAAGAGACCAGAGTAGAGGTGAAGAGACCAGTTAGAAGCTACAGCAGAGGGTCAAGGTGAGACGCCATGATGACTTGGCCTGGGATGGGGGAAGTGGGGTTGAGCTAATAGAGCTGCAGGGAGTAAGGGGGGCATGCAGGTCAGGTGGAGTAGATTAAATATCTTGCTGCTTCACTTGGCCATTATGTGTTGCTGGATAAAGTGATTGACTAATTGATTCATTCACTCATTCATTTAGCCGATATAGGGTGATTTGTGGCAGGAGTTTGTCAGATTCAAGTTTGAGAGAAGGTACCAAGTAGGGAGTCAGATTTAATTTCATTGGGAAGAAGGGCAAGGTCCTGTTGATCTGGGGAAAGCCCAAATTATGGTCTATTTTTAAAAAAATACATTTTTATTGATTTCAGAGAAGAAAGAAGAGGGAGAGAGAGATAGAAACAGCATTGATGAGCAAGAATCATTGATCGCTGCCTCCTGCATGCCCTCTTCTGGGGATTGAGCCCCAACCCGTGTACATGCCCTGACCTGGAACCTAACAGTGACTTCTTGGTTCATAAGTCAACACTCAACCACTGAGTCACACCATTCTGGCTGGTCTATTTTTAAAGTACAGTTTGACTCTATGCAGATGCATAAAGTAATATGAACCTGCTCTAAGGCAGAGCTAAAATTGGATCTAAGAAGCACCTAGCTTGCTTGCAAATATGATGTGACTAAAGTGGTTTGAAAAGGACCAGTCTTCTTTATAAATTAACCATCCCCCTCACAACTTCTCTGCATCACTTATTCACACGGTAGGTTCTCTTCAAATTCTTCATGCACAGAGCCCCATCTGTTTAGAAATGAGCCCTAGTGAGAGAGCACCTGATTTCATTCCTCTATATGTAGGACATGTGTGAGGTATCTTCTCTACTTAAAAGAATCCCGTTCTCTGATACCACCCCCTGGCAACAGGGAAAGACATCTGATTCAAGCTGCACCAATCTGACGATCTCTTCCAGGAACCTGGAATTGAGTCTGAGAGCTGCTAGCCTATGTTTGGCTGGAGCTGGAATGAATAAAACTGGGGGCTCAGAGGAGCCACATGCACGAAATGGAGAATGTTCTGCAGTCAGAGAAAAAGAAATGATAAGCAAGAGATGGGGTGGAAGGAACAGAGAGAAAGCTTCTTCCTGGATCCCATTCCTCATGAGTCTGTCTGAATTCTGAGATAGCCTTGGAGGTGGTGGGCATTGGGGTTTCCAGCTTTCTCCCTCCTTCATAAAACACCTTCTCCCCACTCCGCATGAGCAGTTGTTGGGAGCAGAGGTTCCTGCTTCTCTATGTGGAAGCTTCAGAGAGCCAGGGCCCTCTCCCTGTCACTGTGCAGCATGGCCCAGACTCAGCCAGTTGACCACTCTCCCAGATTTGAAGTAAGTCAGAAGTCATATGTGGTAGCTGCAGTGACTGCCAGAGACCAGCCTTTTCCTGCTGTGGCTCCTGCTGCCCTGAGCCCTGTCCATTTCCTACCTGAGGCTGCCATTCTGTGAGCCCCCAAACCACTCTTGTAATCCTCTTTTGCCTCAGATGTCAAGGCTCAACTGCTATTGCTAGCAGCCAAGAATCCAACCGACTACAGTCTTTCTAGTGGATCCCTTCATATTTTGCTTTGGGTAACTTGAAGCATAGTTCTGTTTCTTGCTGTAAGAGAACCTCATTATGACATTCAAGATGCATTAAGCATCACTCGCATCTTACATTTCTCCTTGGGTTTATGGTTGGGATCAGTCCATGAAAGAAGAGAAGAAATGAAGAGTATAATGAGTTAGAGCTCTGATGTAACCCAGAAAATGCCTCAGAGGATGAGGTGAGGGGTGTGTGTGTGTGTGTGTTTTATTGTCAGGGCAATTTTTATGGGCTGGGATCCACCTTTTACTTGGGGCATCGTGAGAATAACCAGGGCTGCTACGTGTATGTGCCATGCAGGTAGTATCCTGAACAATGAATGACACATGGTGACCATCCAAGACTATGGCAGCGTCGAAGTCAAGATCTCTAGCCAGAGGACCTATACAGGCAGGCAGTCAGCTTCACCTCAGGAAGGCCCTAGAAATGAATTCTACTGTGTAGATAGCCTTGCCAACATGCAGAAGATATATGTATACCTTCATGTAGTTAAATTTATTCGTCCTTTCCCTATGGCTTCTACCTTTGTTGGTTTAATAAGTGGTCCCTGCCTCATCCCAGTGTTACAAAAGGACTTACATAAATGTATCTAGATTTGCTTAGATTTTACCTATATTTACCAGTCAAGTTTAATTCTTAAAACTCTCTCGAGTTACAGTTTTGTTTCTCTTCTGAGGAAGAAAAGAGATAAGTAGAGCACTTTCCAACTTTGGCAATTTACTGAAATATTACTTAAATCAAGGTCAATACATTTTTGCTTCTGTGAGTTAGGTCTTCTGGGACCATATGCCTTGTGCTCTGGGCAGAGGAATCTGGTGGGTCAGGACGTACTGGGGGCAGGAAGTAGGGGTGGTAACAGTGCTAGATCCCAGTTACCATATGACCATTGACAGATTTAACATCTCTGAGCTGTGGTTTCCTCATCTGTAAGGTGAATATAATCAGTGTGTGGTGAGGATACAATGAAAGTAAAATGTATGCAAAGCACTATTTTAGGGTCTTCCAGACTCAGGGGTACCTTTCTTCTCTGGCCTAGATAAGATTTTTATTTTTATCATAGCTGGTAAGAAATTACAGCACACCGAGATATAGAAGCTGATCAAAATATTTTATTTATTCTTTATTTCCTATGAAATTCTAAAACGTCCACTCCTTTTCTGCCCTCTGCTTAAAGTGAGGTGCTTTAATTCTCTGTGTGTTCCGGGGTTAGGGAGGTGGGCTTCTCTTGCTTGATCTTTGAGGGCTGACAACACAGGGTACCTGCTTCCCACAGCCAAATGTGGCAGGCAGAAAAATGCCTCCACAAAGATATGTTCACTTCCTAATCCCCATGAGCTGTGAGAATTACTTTATATGGCAAAACATGTGATGAAGTTAAGGATCTAGAGAGGAGGCATTTATTCTGCATTATTGCATTGGGCCCTAAATGCAATCGCTTGTATCCTGGTCAGAGAGGCAGAGGGAAATTAGGCAAACAGAGAAGGCGATGTGAAGATGGAGGCAGAGATTGACGTGATGGGGCCACAGGTCAAGGAATGCTTGGCAGCCACCAGACTGAGAGGCAAGGACTGGATTCTCCCCCAAAAGCCTTTGGTGGGAGTGTGGCTCTGCTGACACCTTGATCTTGGACTTTCGGCCTCCAGAACTGCAGAAGAATCAAGTTATTGTTTTAATCGCCACATTTGTGACAATTGATTGGAGCAGCCATAAGAGACTAATATACTGAGCCTCTGACAGCGCAACTGAGAAATCAAGGGAGACATTTTGATACTGATTTCCAACAGAAAACAGAAAGGAAAAAAACCAGCAACAGATTTTTTACCAGGAGATCATCTGAACACCCGACATGATTTTTTGGTGAAGCTTGCTAAGAACCACATACCCTGGTCACACGCTGCTCATTTCATCTGCTTCCCCTGAGAAGAAAAACTCCTGGTAGTGTCGGTGTCAATTTCTTATGGAGGGGGCCTTCCTGAGAACCTACCATAAACCTTCAGTAAACACTCAATAAATAGATAAGTATTTATTCTTGTCTGTTCAGGCCTAGCTGCTGACACAGCAGAAAGGAAGTGCTCAGAAAGGAGGGTTGGGGTTCCTCTCGCCTGAAATTCCACCCTTGAAAGCCCTGCCACTGACCAGGGAGTGGAGAATGGCCTGTCTGGTGAACTGCAGGGTGAAGTGCTTTGGGACTAAGGCAGGAGGGTCCATTTGCTGCATAGCCTCCTTTTGCATTAATTCTAGAGGATGACGAGTCTCTGAACAGGATGATGAAAAGTGCGTGCATATGCACACAGGCTGGGAAAGACAGAAGGAAAAGCAAGCTCATGCTTCTGAGGAAGCAGGAAGATCCAAACGAAGGCGATGGAGTGACGGGCAGAACAGGAATTAAACTTTTTCTAAAGTGAGATGACCTCATCTCCTGAAAGAAGTCACAACATCCCAGGATGCACCAATCTTAGAAAATGTGAGGAAATGTGTTCCGGGCCCCACCAGGGGGCAGAGTCAGGTCCTGGGGATGGATGGGTCTCTGCTAAGGTGGAGGATGAGGGGACAGGCAGGGCTGATGCCGACAAGGGGAGCAGGTCAGAGTGGTCCCTGCTGTATCTCAGGGCAGAGATGAGCCAGAGAGCTTCCTGAGGCTCACATAACAGAGGATTCCCGTCAATTCAGGAGGAGATAGCACCAGAAAACGCCTAGAGAATATTCCCAGGAGTTAAGAGGGCAACAAGTGGTGGCATTCCTAGTGTTTCTTCTTTGAAAATGAAAGGAAAGTGAATATTAGACTTATCAGGTTTCTTGGTGTGGCCAATTGAAGCTCTCCTGAATCAGAATCTTCCTGTAAAAAATAGAGACACCAAGCGCCCCTGCACTCCTAGACCTATTGAATCAAAATCTCTGCAAATGGCCCAGGACTCTGGCTTTTAAAAGCTTTCCAGTTATTATGCAGACCAAAGAACATGAACACTGACATAGGTATTGTCAAAGAACAGGCTTCAGCTCTCTGGATCATAATCTAAGATGCTAGATGAATGCACTCGTGAATCCAGGAGTACATTTCAACAAGGACTGAAAAGTCTGTTTGTCTGGAAACTGGCATTTAGTGGGAAAACACAGCATTGGGAGGAGTGGGGAGAAGATGAGGGATATAACATTCACCTAAAAACGGTAAAACCAGTAGGACTAGAAAAGAACAATGGCAGCAGTGTAAAGGGATGACTCTGGAGTTGGACCCTCGATTCAATCCTTAGTTCTTACACTAGCTCTATGGTCTTGGGCAAGTTACTTTATCTTCCTGAGTCTTGGTTTTCATATCTGTAAAGTGGGGACTATAAATATATCTGCCTCATAGGATAAGTGCTTTGGTTAACTCTATGACAACTTGACTGATCTAAGGGATGTTGTCCAGATAGCTGGTAAAATATTACCTCTGCATGTGCCTGTGAGGGTGTTTCTGAATGAGATTGCCATTCAAATCAGTAGGTTGAATGAAAATCACCCTCACAATGCAGGTGGGCATCATCTAGTCTTTTGAGGACCTGAACAGACTGAGTAAACACAGCAGAGCAAGGATGGATTTGCTCTCTGCTTGAGCTGGGACATCCATCTTCTCTTGCTCTCAGACACTACTGGTGTTCTTGATTTTTGGGCCTTCAAACTCGGACCAGGACTTACACCATCAGCAACCTACCCGCCTCCCCCTACCCGCCCCCCCACTCCACCCTAATCTCAGGGCTTAGGGTTGGAACTGGAACTACACCACCAGCTTTCTGGGCCTCCCAGCTTGCAGAAGGCAGATCATGGAATTTCTCAGCCTCCATAATCCAAGAGCAATCCCTCATAATAAACCTCTACATTTATATATATCCTCCTGGTTCTGTTTCTCTGAGGAAATTTTACTAATAGTGCCTGACATACATTATATGTGCCTGATGCAGAGTGAACATTCAATAAGTATTAGGTATTATTATTAGTACTAGGGGCCCGGTGCATGAAATTCGTGCACGGGGGGGGGGGGGGGAAGGGTGGGGGTCCCTCAGCCCAGCCTGCCCCCTCTCACAGTCTGGAACCCCTCAGTGGATGTCCTATGATGGCCCCAGTCTGCCAGGCGCCTTTTGTGTGTGTGTGTGTGTGTGTGTGTGTGTGTGTGTGTCACCACTGGGGGCCTGCCCCCAGCTGGGGGTTGGAGCAGTCCTCCTGTGCGTGTCTACCTCCTGGGGGCTGGCCCCCAGGCACACCGTGGAGGCTTGGAGCAGGCACCCCCTCTATGTTGATCTCTAAAACTCTTGCCCTCCCCTGCATGTTGTTCTCTTTTTTGAGCTGTGGCTAGGGCTGGGTGCTGCCTGCCTCCCAAGCTTGCCTACTGCCCATCTTCCTCCAGCCACCAGAAAGGAGGGAAAACCCCGCCTTGTGGTCAGGCCAGCCTTTTCCTGCTCCCTGATCCCCGAAGGGACTTGGGGAGCCGCCAAGCAGGTCCCCAGCCCCCAAGAGCTTGCTTTCCCACTCCCCAGTGCCCCCCAAAGGGTCTGGGGAGCCGCCAAGCAGGCCGCCGACTCTTTCCCACTCACCAGTCCCCTGCTACCTTCCTTTCCCACTCCCCGGTGCCGCCAAAGGGTCTGGGGAGCTGCCAAGCAGGACTCCAGCCACTTCAGCCTTGCTTTCCTGCTCCCCGGTGCCCCGCAAAGGGCCTGGGCAGCCGCCAAGCAGGCCAAGACGCCCCTGCTGCCTCTTTCCCACTCATCGGTACCCTGCTGCCTTGCTTTCCCACTCCCTGGTGCCCTTCAAGGGGCCTGGGCAGCTGCCAATCAGGCCCCCGGCCCCCACCGCCCCTTTCCCGCTCCCCGGTGCCCTGCAAAGGGCCTGGGCAGCCGCCAACCCTGCTGCCTCTTTCCCACTCACGGGTCCTGGGTCCTGTGCTGTTCCGCCCTGCAGCTGCTCTGTGCACTCGGGAGGTCCCTCAGCCCGGCCTGTGCCCTCTGAGTCTGGGACCCCTCTGGGGATGTCCACCTGCTGGTGTGCCTGACCAGCCTGGGTGAGGGGCTGATGGCTGTCTCCAGGCTGGCCAAGCCCCCCAGGAATGTCCCTCACACCATTGGGTTGTGGCCAGCATGGGTGACGGGCTGATTGGCGCTTTCAGGCTTTAAGGCTACCCACAGCTCCCACTGACCCAATGTCCCAGCAAGGCTGGCTGGACGCAGGTTCCTGGGGTTTGTTTATCTTCTATAATTGATACACTGTTCCTTTAAGCCGGCCTTCTAATGAAGCCTCCTCTCTGCTTCACCTCCCGGTGTCTATAATGAGACAATGTTACTCTTAGGCCTGCTGTTTCCTTCAGCTCCCGAGGATTCTATGATTGTTATTGTTACAAACTTGTGTTTTGCTAGAGCCAGTTTAAGCGGAGCAGGCAGCAGTTTCACTTTCACTCCTGCTGCAATGGAAGCTGCCGTTTACTCAGGTCTGTGAGTGGCGGCCTCCGTGTTGGCTGGGCTAATTTGCATACAGCCGCTCTGATCGGCTGGTGGGCGTGGCTTACCCCATCCCGGAGAAACGGTTAATTTTAATATTATGCTTTTATTAGTTAAGATTGTTATCATTGTGCCGGGGTCCAGTCTCAGTGGTCCCCAAAGGTGTGGATGGCGTCAGTGAAGAATGAAGGACACGGAGAGTGTTCAGATGATCAGCATAATCAGGTTCTTTTTTATTGCCCTGTTACAACTGTATTTATACTATTTGATTCTATAAGCATACATCTATAGTTACATCATGGTATGTTTTATTTCCTACTTTGACCTTTTACAGTTTCTTGCTTTATATTTAGTTTATCTGACCTTTGCTGAAAATCTCATTTCTGTTTAGCTCTGCTGTTTTTAATCTTATCTATTGTCTATGTTTCTTCATTCTATTCTAAAGGTCTCTGTGTTCTAGTTTGTTATTTCTATTCTAAGGTTACTCTTCTGTTGCTCTACTGTTAAGCTGTAAGGTAATAACTTTAGGAGGTTTTCCTATTCTATGGCCTGAGTAAAGGTTAGGTAGCTTAAGCGTGATTGTTCTTAGCTGTGATGATTAGCTGTCTGGCACTTGGGTTAAGTCTTTCTGCGTGCATAGCTCGCCTAAGATTTTTAGATATGGAGCCTGCCTGCACTGTTTGCAGTGGTGTTTCTTTAGCTGTTTGACAATTGTCCTTTTAGCCTTACTGGTGGTCTTCCTCGGGACTGCCCTGCCTCAGCGGGTTTTTAGGGGTATAGGCTTTGGTACTTCCTCTGGTGGGTAGACCCCTGGGGATGTGGGCCTATCAAGTCCTAAATTTACTGCTAACAGTCTTAGTCTAAGTTCCTCATAAGTGGTACCCAGTATTTCTGTAACACTAGGGTGTTTTACTTATTTATTCCCTTCCATAGCCCTGCTAATCCCTAACTCTCGGGAAACATTCCCAGCTGGGGAAACAACTTTTCCCGGGGAAGTGGCCCTGGTAAGAACACATAGTGCTAAGAAGGGGAGCAAACATATTAAAAACAGTATGCCATATATGCCAGGTCCCTTGGAACACATGCTGTGCAGATGTTTCTTCCCTGCAGCGATTGCGTCAAGCAGCAAGGATGGAACGGCTTCCAGCATCATTGGAATGTGTAACTAGTATTTCATAGAATTAAAACTTTAGGAATGAAACCATAGATATTTATGGTCTCTGACATCTGTAAAATTGTTGTGAACTAGAACACTCAGGCTGCTATAACAAAATAACATAGACTGTGGTTTATAAACAAAAATGTATTTTTCACAGTTCTGGAGGCTGCAAGTCTGAGAGCAGGATGTGAGCATGGTTGAATGAGGTCCCTCTTCCAGGCTGCGGACCGCTCACTGCATCCTCATGCAGTGGAAAGGGGCTAGGAATCTCTGGAGCCTTTTATAAGACATTCATCCCATTCACGAGGCTTTCACCCTCATGACCTAAGCACCTTATCAAAGGTCCTGCCTACTAATACTATCACCTTTAGGGGTTAGAATTCCAACATACGAATTTGAGGGGCCACAAACACTCAGAATACAAAAGCATTTGAGGTTTTAACATGTTTCCTTTTTTTTTGTTAACAGAAAGGGTATTTATAAAAATCCAACGAAATGATGAAAGACACTCCTTTTCAAGGAAGCTTAACAACCAGAAGGCAGGAGACTGCAGATTAAGAAAATATACCTCTGCATGGAAATCCTCATCAAGACTCTTGCAAGAAAGGCTCTATATGCGTATTATAGGGGAAGGAAAAATGAGAATGATTCTAGTGCAAGGGCCAGCTGAGGTGATGCAGACAGACTTGCATTCTCTGGACATTAAGGGAAGTTACACTAGCTCAAAGACAAGCATCTGGTAATGTTTTGACTTATCTAAGGAACAATCTCATCTCTCAGAAGTTGAACTCAGAAAGAAATCTTCCCTAACCGGTTTGGCTCAATGGATAGAGTGTCGGCCTGTGGACTCAAGGGTCCCAGTTTGGATTCTGATCAAGGGCATGTACTTTGGTTGTGGGCACATCCCTAGTAGGGGGTGTGCAGGAAGCAGCTGATTGATGTTTTGTTCCCATCGATGTTTCTAACTCTCCTCCCTTACTCTCTTAAAAAAAAAAAAAATCAATAAAATATTTTTAAAAATCAATAAAATATTTTTAAAAATCTGCTACATTGAACCTCATCTTGACCAAGAAAGAACTGGTTAGAAAAGCAAGGGCAGACGGAAAACCTGGAAGAATCTTCAGGATGGATGCTGGCCAGGGAGATGACCAGTTTTCAAGACGCTGTGTTAACCAGGCTCCTCTGAGCCTAGGAAATCTATTTAATTCCCTGACCTTGGTAAATACCCACCCCTTCCAAAAGCTTTCTTTCTATGGAGTCAGCTGAGGACAACCTCTTGAGAAAACCAGGACTGAACCACAGGCCCTGCTGAGACAGCAGGACAAAGCATGCTGCAGTGTGTCCTACCCAGTCACAGTACTTCACAACTGCTCTTCTCTTGGACAGCCTGTGACCAATGTCTGACTCAGAAATCAAATCCTACAGATACCAACATCTGAGGACTCTTTCCCCTCCAAGGTGATCCCCTTGGTCAATCTTTACTCATATTCAAATCTTAGTTATAGAATTGGGTACTTGTCAGAGCACCCTCAATTTATTACATCCAGCATAAAACATAATGGGAGGGTAAAAAAAAAAAATCATACCAAATGCTTGCTATAGTCCCAACATCTGTATCTGGTAACAAGGCCTTTGTTGATAATCAGTTGAATTTTTCTATTACTCATTCCAGCTTCCTCCTACACTCTGCCAGCATAAAGGCTGGTAGATCGGAGTCTTTGCTGGCCTTGTCTTTACCAAATTGCCGCAGTTTTCCACTGATGAGACGTACTGGGCAAGAGTTGTAAGGGGCACTCCCATGAATCTTCTGGGTTACAAATATAGTCCTTCTTGTCCCCAGTCTGTAGAAGCAATTCAAGTTCCTCCTGTTAAATGAGACCAATCATCCCACTGCGTATAATCTCTTTCTCTACCTGTTAGTTCCTACGTCTACTGGCCATCCATATGTCCTCTTTGGAGAAGTGTCTATTCAGGCTCTTTGCCTATTTTTAAACTGGACTGGTTTCCTCGCATTGAGGTGTATGTTATATATTTTGGAAATTCATGGCAATCTGTTCTCCCATACAGTGGTTCCCTTTTCATTTTGTTGGTTTCTTGCTGTATGGAAGCTTTTAGTTTGATGTTGTTCCATTAGTTTATTTTTTTTGTTACTCTTACCCAAGATGTATCAGTGAAAACAGTAAGTGAAATGTCTGGGACTTTACTGCCTGTGTTTTCTCTTTTCTTATTAAGTTATTACATATGTGTCCTTATCCCCATATTAGCCCTCACCCCCATTATCTGTGTCCATTGGTTAGGTTGTGTTTTCTCCTAGAATTTTTATGGTTTTCTGACTTACACTTAAGTCTTTTATCCATTTTGAGTTTATTCTTGTATATGGTGTAAATTAGTAGTCGTTTCATTTTTTTGCATGTACTTGTCCAAATTTTTAAAGTTTGGTTTCTACTTGTTGTCAGTATACAAAAAATACAATTGACTTTTGTGTTAATCTTGTATCTTACTGAAGCCATTTATTAGTTCTTGGGAGTTTTCTATGTATATAGTCATGTTATCTGCAAATAGAGACATGTGTCTGATATGGTGCCCTTTCTTTTTTCTAGCAATGGTTAGAACTTGTAGTACTATGTTGAACAGCAGTGGTAAAAGAAAAGTGGACACACTTTCATTGTTCCTGCTCTCAGAGGAAAAGCATTGTCTTTCAAAATTATGTATGGCCCTAGCTTGCTTGGCTTAATGGATAGAGTGTCAGCCTGTGGACAGAAGAGTCCTGGGTTCAATTCCGGTCGAGGGCATGTACCTTGGCTGCGGCACATCCCCAGTAGGAAGTGTGCAGGAGGCAAATGATCGATGTTTCTCTCTCACCACTGATGTTTCCATCTCTCTCTCCTTCTCCCTTCCTCTCTGAAACCAATAAAGATATATTTTAAAAAATTTAAGTATGATGCTGGCTATAGATTTTTATTTTTTGTAGAATCTCTTTATGTGACTGAGGACTCTATTTTTAGTGTATTGAAGTTTTTGTTTTTATCACAAATGTGTGTTAAATTTTGTCAAATGTCCCTTTTTTCTGAATTTTGGTATCATATGGTAGATTGTATCAATTGAGTTTCCAATATTGAACCAGTCTTGCAGATCTGAAGTCAATCCCTCATAAAATGAGTTGAGAAGTAGTCTCTCTTCAATTTTCTGGGCGAGACTGTACAAATTCTTTGAATGCTTTGTAAAATCTCCAGTGAAATAGTATGGGTTTGGAGGTATCTTTTTTGAAATTACTTTAATTATAAATTCAACTTGCAATTATTCAGGTTTATTCAGATTCTCTACTTCCTCTTGGCTTAGTTTTTGTGGTTTGTAATTTTTAAGGAATTTGTTCATTTCTTCTAAATGTTGATTTGGAGCATAGTTGTGAATATTTCTTTATTCTTTTATTCACTGCAGAATTTATTGTAGTATTCCATTTCATTCTGGATACTAGTAATTTGTGTCTTTCTCTTAACCATGCTAGAGGTTTATAAATTTTATTGATTTAAGGGACTAGCTTTATATTTCATTAATTTTTTTCCATCTAATTTTCCCCTTTTCAATTTCAATCATTTCTGCTTTTGTCATTTTCATCCTTCTGGTTGCTTTGGGTTTGTTTTACTATTCTTTTTCCAGTTTCTTTAGTTATAAATTGATTTGAGCTCTTGTCTTTTAAATGTAAGCAACTTCACTCCACTCTTGCAGACTGTGAGGCAACTCTTGTGCTGTGATGACAAAAGAAACCTAAAAATGTAGTATCTGTTCTCTTCACTCACCCTCCATTATTAATTGGTGCACTCTAATCCTGGAGGAGCTAAAAAATCAGGAACTAAAATAATTCAAAGTCAGCCGGCTTATTTTTTAAGCATGGTCTATTCTAAAATTTATAGTACTGGGCTGTATCCAGCATTTAACAACCCACTGTATTATTATTTTTTTAAACCCTTATAATTTCTTACACACCTATTCAGTAATAATTCAAATGTTTAAAAAGTGATCCTAGTGGTGCAAAGAAGTAAAGGCTGCTGTGTCTTTGTGGATTCAGGCTAATAATAAATTACTTGCAAGGAGCTACCTTAAGTGGGTGTGAAAGAAATAGTAGATATCCAGAGGCAGAACAAATATCTTCCCAACACACTAGAAAAATCAAGTAGAATTTTACTCAAACCTCCCCGGGCCAAACATGCTGCAAACTCATTTTAGCCAGCAAAATTGGGAGTTTAAGCAATCTTTGACCTGTACATAGATAGTTGGGGAAAGGTTTTAACACATGAAGAATTCCTGAACATCCCAAACCAGAGTGGTCACAGAGAAGAAGCCTGTCTGCAATCAGATGTAAATAAGTCTTTAATAAATCAGACACAAACACAAGATGGTATTTTAAATATACAGTAGGAACATTTATTTTAACACTTCTAAAAGATATTTCTCCATGCCTGATGATTTGATATAAAAATCAAACACATCATACTTTCCCCATCAGTCTCTCTACATCAAGGGCAATCAGAAATTTATACAACATGAATATTTGCTTCTGAAACAAAAATTACAAATTACTGATAACAAAAATACACAAATCAACTGGACCCTAAACAAATTTCTAACAAAATTTCCCCCAATCACCTAGAGCTTGAGCTTCTTTCTTCAACCTCATTCTGCTCCTTTTTCTTTCTTTGCTTGGCCATGAACTTCTGTTAAAATCAATTTGTAATATACAATATTTATTAGATGCTGTTTTGCTGTGCATATAAACACATCTAATCTATTTCACTATATTTACAATTTAAAAGAGCCTGATCCTATAAAATAAAGATTTGAAACACAGGAATGTTACATTAACATCCCTTCCTTCCATTCATCAGTTATCTGATATTAATGATTACGAGGCATTATGCTTTGTGCTTAGGGACTCAGTGGTCAAAAAAAAAATAGGGAAGGCCCTTTACTTCACACAGAGCTTACATTCTAGTGGAAGAAGAGAAACAATAAAAAATAAATAATTCTGGATAGTGCTAATCCCTATAAAGGAAAACTAATAAGGTAATCGATTAAGGTTGATTCTTTTGTAGAGGAGAGAAGAGTATACTTTAGCTCGTTCTTTCTTGGCAAAGCCTTTCTGGAAGTTGATATTTAAGTAGAAGCCTAAAAGACAAGGAACAACCAGCAATACAAGTGGGAGTGGGAGAGGGCAAAGGCACAACAATGTAAAGGTACAGAGGCAGCAACAGGCCTTTGTGTATGAAAAATAAACGAAGAGCTAAAAAAAACCTAGAACATAGCAATTCAGGGTTTAAGACTAGAATAAAACAAAGCTGGGTTCAAATCCTAGGTCTGCCATTAACTAGCTATATGGCCTTGGGGTTAGATACTTGTGCTTGGGTGCTCTTTGAGCATGTTTCCTCGTCTTTAAAATTGAATGATAGCACCTACCTCAGAAAGTTGATCAGGGTGGATTAAATAAGTTTCCAGCAAGTAAGAACTTAATAAATGTTAGGTGAATGTTTGTGCCACAAATTCAATATGGAAAATGCATAAAAACAACTGTTTTAAATAGGAAGAACTAGAGCTATGGCTGATGATAATTCTCTCTACAGCACTCCCTGAAGATGTGTATAACTTGGGGAAAAAGGGATGGGCTATGATTAAATCAGGTTTAAAAAATGGGCTAAATAAATAGTTAAGCAGCTCTTTCTAACTAGACCAATTTGGAAACTTTAACATGCTGTGTGTCGATGACTCTGCAAGAGCACATCAGAATACAACTTCCTACACTTAATGAATGAAGTGTCACATGGGACTAGTGATCTGCAGAATCCACTCAGGCAACTGCTGCCAGGGAAAGAAAGACTAGAAGTTATTGGCAAGAAACAGTGAAGGAGAGGAATAGGAGAATAGGAGAAATCAACTGGCGCACGCCTTCAGAAGTCCTCCTAAAGGGAAAGAAGGTACATTTTGTGTGGACACTTAAGTGGTTTGACTATAATACCATCACCTGAAAATGTTATGGGGAGTTAGAAATTTACCTCTGTATTTTGCTTATGACGTGTACTCTTGCAGTGATTTGTCATTGCTCTTTCACCTGAGTAGAAGAGGGAACAAATTGGACAGAAGAATCCAGGCTTCGGTATAAGAAAGTCTAAATCTAGAGGACAGAAAGAGAGAGGGGAAAGAAAAAGGAGGAAAATTTATAGCTATGTTAATCAATTTATCTAGACACAACAAAAAACCAAGCATAGTATATACTTATATGCAAACATAACATACACCCAGGATTGCTATACATCAAGAGCAATTAAGCTTTTAATTTAAAAAATGTTTTTATTTCTTTAACAAATTCTATAACATTCCAGAGCCTACAGGAATGCCAGGGAATTCCTTCAGAACAGCAATTCATCAGAAAAAGAATCTCAGAGATTCTTTGAAATAAACCTCTTTGGAATCCCCTATTAAAATAAACAGGTAAGAGGCAGGGCAACTGTCTGCTTAAGGGCTATTCTGACAAATAAGGAGCCCTTCAGATCATCTTAGCTAGCCATGAACAAAGCTGGTTAGCTAAGCTTTTCAGTATATTCTACTTAAATGAAATTTCTGCCTGGGCAAGTTATTAATTCACTTTTTACCAGAACAAGTAAAAGAAGTGACATATGAATGAGTTGTTACTCATATAACCAACAAAGCCTTCATGATGGCACTGAATTTTATTTCTCATGGATTAGGAAGAACGTGTCATTGTTACTTTACCTTTGGAGACATCAGCTGCCACTGGTGTCCCTAAAGAAGGGTCCTCAATCTTCTTGCGTTTTCGTTCTGGTTCTGAATCTTTAAAGTTAGATCCTTCATCAACTAAAGTAATTAAAATTTTTAAAGAAAAAAGGTTATTTAAAATAAATTTACAGACTTTGTAAAGCTTACATTAGATAACCCCTTCCTTCAAAGACGAGTTTATGGCTCACCTTGTTTAATCCTACTTGACCACTCTTCTAAGATTCTTTGATGTAAGGACTAAATAGGTAAATCTGTCTAATCTTATTAAATGAATTTAAAGGAAATGGATTAGCCTGGCCGGTGGGGTACAGCGGCTGAACACTGACCCATGGACCAAGAAGTCACAGGGTGCATGCTGAGATCATGAGCTTGATCAACAGTAGGGAGTGTGCAGGAGGTAGTGATATTTCTTTCTCTCTATCCTTCTCCTTCCCTTTTTCTCTTAAAATCAATAAAAACATTAAAAAAAAAAATAAAGCTAACAGCTCATTTTTAAAATAAATTGTTCCAGAAATAATTTAATAGGTAATGAAGAAGTTCAATAAAGTAAAAAATTACCTTGTGTATGCAAAGTGTTGGGTTGGGGGAGAGTGTGGGTTAAGGGGAAAAGGAAATGAGCAGAGAATAATTCTCAAGCTCTGTACTGAGGCCCTTGAGACCATCAAACAAACAAAGAACCAAAAAACAAAAACAATCCAACTGAGCCAAAACTGACAGACTAAGACCCTTCTTAAACAGAATCACAAGTAAAAATACAAATGCTAAAGCCCAGCAGAATAAATAATATCTAGGAAGCACTTCATGTCAGCAGACACTGCATAATATGATCTTGGGGCATGACAAAGACAGAACTGGTTCCAAGCAACCTTGTTTACTACCCTCAGTAGCTGAAATACTTTACACTGGTGCACAGCACTTGACAAATCCTTCACTTACACATCATTCATTCAGCAGGTATCTCGTGTGAAGAGAGGCAAGTCAAATCATTATTATCCCTAGTTCTTCACAGATGGAGAAAGCAAAAGCAAGAGAAGAAGAAACCGATATGCCCAAGGTTGCATGGATAGAGACTAGAGCCAAGACTTGTGACTTCAAGTTCAGTGCTCTCTCCAGGAAACTGGGCTACCTTTACCAAATCTGAGGAGATTGCTAGGAATTATGATAGCATTATTTATTCTTCTCTTATTGCTTGCGGTTAACTGGTTATCAAATCCTAAGGAATCAATAAAAGAAAGACTGTATCCCACTTCTTGACTTGATAGTTAAAATAGCCTCCAGTATCTTCCTACAAAAGTTTACTCTCTTATCAAAGGAAAAAACTTTTCAAACACATTTGATCCTGAAACTCCAGACACATTTATCTCATAATAATAATTATATAATAATTTCAATAAATTAAATATTTTAAGTTTTAAAAATGAACTCCTAAACTAGGAAACGTATTTCCAAACATACTGTCTCTGCATTAATAGAAATAAATTGTTACAGAAGCAGTAAATAAATCATCCTTTCTCTATTCTTCATTCTTCGACTAAACCACTAACTATGGCTTGGTATCAAAGAGATGCTATACAGAAGAGACAGACAGAGGAGTAACAGTTTGGGAGAGAGCTTCAAGAAAGATGGCATGATCAGTAGTAAAAAATGATGCAGAGAACTAAACTAAAACTAAATTTAGAAGGAAAAAAAAACAACCAAGGTTCACAACAACCCAATGGAGGTTCTCAATACCAATTCAAGAAGGTGGTTACACACCCTGACCGGTTTGGCTCAGTGGATACAGCGTCAGCCTGCAGACTGAAAGGTCCCAGGTTCGATTCAGGTCAAGGGCATGTACTTTGGTTGGTTGCGGGCACATCCCCAGTAGGAGGTGTGCAGGAGGCAGCTGACTGATGTTTCTCTCTCATCGATGTTCCTAACTCTCTATCGCTCTCCCTTCCTCTCTGTAAAAAAAAAAAAAAAATCAGTAAAATGTATTTTAAAAAAAGAAGGTGGTTACAAAAGAAGCCAAAATATAGCCAAGCTCCACAGGAAATGAAGAAGTAACAGTAGCTCTTCTTTCTGAATGCTATGATCTAAAACAGTGGTTCTCAACCTGTGGGTCACGACCCCTTTGGCAGTCGAACAACCCTTTCACAGGGGTCACCTAAGACCATCCTGCATATCAGATATTTACATTAGGATTCATAACAGTAGCAACGAAAATAATGTTATGGCTGGGTCACAACATGAGGACCTGTATTTAAAGGGCCAGAAGGTTGAGAATCACTGCTCTAGAAGAAAGGAGAAAAGATGGCAAATAGGATTCTAAAGTTCAGGGCATGGTTTTTTAAAGGGGAAAGTCTTGGGCATATTTTAAGTGTGAGGAGCCAATATAGGTAAAATACAAGCTGGCAGAAGGGGGAGATCCTAGATTTGCTCTAGTAAATAGAAATGAAAGCAAGAAATGGACTAGGCGATACAGAAGGGAGAAAGAGGCTTATATTATAACTGATTAGGAAATGAGAAAGGAAGGAGGCCTATAATAGTCTAGAGGACCAATGCACGAAATTCAAGCAGGGGGGGGGGGGGGGGGGGGGGGTGTCCCCTCAGCACAGCCCTCTCCAATCCAGGACCCTTTGGGGTAAGTTGGACATCCCTCACAATCTTGGATCGCTGGCTCCTTATTGCTCACCTCCTGGTCGCCCCCAACTGCCCACCCCCCTTGCTGCCTGGTAACCCCTCACGGCCCCCAGCTGCCAGCCTGGTCACACCATGCAGCCTGCTGTTCAGTCATTTGGTCGTCCTTCACTAAACCCCCTTGCTGGCCGGGTTGTAGGCAGCCATCTTGTGAGAGCCTGAAGGTTAATTTGCATATTGCTGCTTTATCATGTAGTAGGATTATGGTGCAGCATTGAAAGGCCAACTAAGATTACAGTCAATGAACCTGGACTGAAACAGCAATTTTTCCTTAGAGAAGATAGAAAAGCAAGATGGCAAGAAGGGTGCTATAAAGAGGACGGTGCAAGGGCTGTTTAAGACAGTGGGTAGTTGATATTTTGCTTTACCTCTCTGAATCAATAAACTTGGGATCTAGAATGGTATGCTTTTTTTTTCTTTCCTAAATATATTTTATTGATTTTTTACAGAGGGGAAGGGAGAGGGACAGAGAGTTAGAAACATCGATGAGAGAGGAACATCGATCAGCTGCTTCCTGCACACCCCCCACCGGGGATGTACCCACAACCAAGGTACATGCCCTTGACCGGAATCGAACCTGGGACCCTAGAGTTTGCAGGCTGATGCTCTATCCACTGAGCCAAACCAGTTAGGGCTTGAACGGTATGCTTTTTCTCCCCCTAACTTTTTTTAGCATTTTGCTATGACCATAATGGACACAATGACAAATACTTGTTTCATGCCTAGAGAATTCTCTTAGGAAACTTAGACAATGTTTCCTATTTGTTTCAACATAGTTTTATTAATGTTATTAAGACATCTGAATTTACTGGCTGGCTGCTTGGCAGTATCCACAAGTAAGGGCTAGTTAATAAATGATTTTCACTTGATACTGCAACATAGTCAGAATAACCCCTTTTGTGGATCACTTCTATAAATTTGTCTCATTCTAATATAATGGGTTTGCCTACTATTCTATTATTCCATTTCATTATATTCCACTATTTCTCTAAATTACAAAAATAAAAAAATCTTTATTCATATCTAATCATTACAAGGCTATACATACCCTCTTCCCCCCAAAAAGCTATTTCACTATTTTCCTACTTTTCTTCTTCAGTGGTAGATCTAAGACCTCATGTTGTGTTACTCTCTTGTCCCCCGCTTCCATCAATCCTGCTTTACCTTCACTAATTTGGTAGGCCTCTTCTTTATCTTGTTCTGATTCTGTCTCAATTGCATTTTCCAGTGGTGGAGTTGTCCCAATTCTAACTCTCTTGGTTGGCATTTTGGCTTTAAAAAAAAAAAAAAAAAGTCTTAATTATTACAGTAACAATATTTAAATTGCTTTTAATTATAAGTAACAATTTTAACACTTTTGCAAACAAGACAATACTCAAATTTGGGAAAGAAGCTTATTTCTAATATAAAATAACATTTTATTTAAAAACACTCAGCATTCTTCTAAATATTCTTTTTTCTGATTTATCTTGTTCCAAACTATATCTTCCTACCCGTGTTCCTCAAAAAGTCTATACATATTTTTCTATTTTGTTCCACAAATGTGTGGGACCTTCCTAGTTTTTTCTTCTTCTTAGTATGGATAACACTTTCAAGAGATTTCCTTATTGGATATTATTTTGATCTCCCTCAAGTCCTGAAGGTGAGCTGAGCCTATTATCCTATGCCCTCAATATATTACTTAACAGTGAAATGGTACCTTCTTCAATTCTTCTAAATTGAAAGTATAAGCAAATACTGGGAGGCGGTCTGGTATAAACAACCTTCTACTTACCAAAAACTGCAAATATACCATTTCATTCTAATTTTAATATTGGTACTCTAGTTTGCTTTTTGGTTTGGTGTCTTTTCTTGAGGTATAACAACTTGGGCCGAGGGCTACTCTGTAAGAGAAATCTGTGAAAGCTGTACACATTTCCTTGGCTATAACTATTTGATTTATTTTATCAATACAGTAAAAGTATTAGAAATGCTGTAACATATTTTTTGAATATTTTAAATGTAATACCCTCATAAAACAGAAAGCAACCGCTTCTAAGTATCTACCTGCTAAGTGCCTCTCAATCATGGTGTTCAGGTCTTCTTCCATAACATTCACACTTACTGGATCCACTGGGGACAAGGCTTCAAGTTTTGTCTTCCTTGTGTCCATAGCTCTCTTTTTCCTATCCCCTCTTTTATCTGTGGGATGTTCATTTTTGCTTTGTGCTAATTCAACTTTTAAATCATCTCCATCTTCCTCTTCTCCAACTTCATCAACAGTAACAAAATTAAGCTCTTCTTTAAGGTTATTAAAATCTGCCACAGAGTCTTCATCCTCTTCATTTACTTCATCCAAAGTCACTAAGTGCAGATCACTGCTGTCATCCTGTATTTCATCTACAGTAACCAAAGTAGAAGGGTCTTCAGGCATTTGGGAAGAAATGAAGCCAATGGAATCACTTCCAGTATTTTCCTCATTTCCTTTAGTATTTAAAGTGGCAAAATTTAAGTCGGCTGATTCACTTAAAGGTAGCTCCTCTACTTCTCCAATTTCATCTACAGTTACCAAGCGTTCCTGTTTCAGAAGATCTTGTTCTTCAGCCACGGACAGTACGGTAACATCTTTAGGTTCATTGTGGGATATGCAATCATCTTGATCAATTAACTCATCTAATGTAAGAAGTGAATTTGAATTTTTTACCATTTCTTCCATATTTATTTCTTCTTCATCAATAACTTCATCTACAGTGACTAGAGCTTGTGCTAGGTGTGCAGCTGCATCTTCCTCTTCCCCAATCTCATCCAATGTTACGAAAGATAATTCTCCCTCGACAACGTGAGGGGCAGAAGTTTTCCCTTTCCTCTTCTTTACAGTAAGTTCAGAGGAAGGGATATTTTTGAGAGCTTCTTTCCTTTTTCCCTTTAGTGGATTCTGTTTGGCTTGCGAAGGATTCACTTCTTCTATAACCTCATCCACAGTAACAAATTCATCCAAATTAAATGGAAATAATGGTTCCTGTTGGAAAGGTTAAAAAAAAAAAAAAAATCAAAGAATTGTGATTTTTTAATCAACTGACTAGATTTCAAATAGCCCCAGTAAATGTACATGAAGTATCATTTGTGAGAATTTCAGTGCAGAGAAGTTTCCTAAAGGTTGAAATTAGTTATCTTTAAAAGCCTGACAAATGAATTAGCTGTAATTCACAAGGTAAACAATGCTAAGGGTAAAACCCTAGTAATAATCTAATTCTACCTTCACTTAATTTCAATAAGACTATAATTAATTCCTAAGTAATGTGTAAGTTTTAAAATATGATGTACAAAAGCATTTATCAAACATTATAAAGAATTCACTGTTCCATATGTTAAATATCACAATGAAGTCAGAAAGTAAACAGCTACCAAGATAGTTCCATTGACCAGTTTATATGTAATATATATTTTAAGATATGCAGCACTGAAATATAAAGTTTACATATTGATAAAGTTATATGGAAAATTACTAAGACCTTGTGGCAAGTATTACTGCACTTTAAAAAAAAGTAGTATTCTATAATTCAAAAAATAATGCCAATAGTAAAGAAAATAAATTCCCAGCAGGCTTTTCCTGTAACATTTAGTATGCTATCAATGATCAATTATTAGTACATATAATAATGACATCTGAATATATACTCAGTAATTTGGGGAGGAAAGAATCTGTAAGCAGTTGTATTATCAATTTATTAAGCCAATGGAATAACCATATCCTTACTTCTGCTTCTTAAACTAACATATTCCCTTGCCCCAATAAAATAGGCTCAAATTCTTTCCCTACCAGAGGAAGTAAATAAAATGACTAGGAAAAATTTTTTTGTGAATGGTGGAATCCTAAAATAGCAAACATAAAATGTAAGCTGTATGTTTGGCTGAGTACCAGACAAATAAATAAATCATAGAGCCCATCCATTTACCAAAATAACTACCTTTTTGGAAGTGTCGAAAAATGAGGGGAAGACTCCAGCCAAGCCCCAATCTCCTTTTCACATATCATTTTACAGCCTATTCTTATCAATGAGATTAAAGGCATTTTCCTACTCTAATTCTCTTTCTGTCCCTGGGTAACTTTTTGCCCTGCATCAAGAACACAAACTAAGGACTTGTATGTACGCATATAAATAAGGATAAGCAATGGACAGAGTCACTGGGGGTGTAAGGGGAGGGCATGTGCCAGGGAGCAGAGGAGGCTCGGGGAAGGTCAATGGGGAAAAAAAGGAGACCTATGTACAACTATTTGTAAAGCCTCGTTCAAAGTAAAAAACAAATTGGTAATAGGGTCCAAAGAAAATAAAACATCTCATTCCTATCCTTTGCTCTATACATTAATCTAATTATTATAGGAGAAATACAAGTTATAAGGTAGAGGAACTCTTCCATGGATGGATAGAACAGAAGGGTTTGTTTTAATAAACTATTTCTCACCTCTTTAGATTTGGAACTTCTACCAGTGGTGCTTTTAGGATTCTTAGTGTTTTGCCCAACCGAAGTCTGAAATATTAAGTAAAAAAATATAGGGAAAAAAAAAAAAGAATTTACAACTAGATTATTAGTGTTCATTAAAAAGGGAAAGAGAATTAAATCAACAAACATTATGCAAACACATTCAGTTATGCCAATATTTACCAGGTATACCAAACTAAGTCACCAGTTAATAACAGTGTAGGCATAATCTATAAATTGTAGTTAAATTCAGTTTTACTGACCTTTTACAACAATGTCTAAGTTGGGCAATCAGTAAGCTAGTAAATAAAGCTTCAATTTAGAAAAGAAAGTTTCCCATTCAAAAGCAGAGTCCTAAGTCACTTCAGGAGACTCACTGCAGACTTTATTTTTAAACCACAAAGTTAAGTTTCTGACCACATTTTATCCAAAAAATGCTTTCCAAACCTGTTAATTATGAACTCAAGCTTATTATTCTAAATGTCAATCAGCTTAGATCAATGGAACCAGAAAGGGAAATGGTAGCTTGGGAGTAAAGTGAGGAGATGAAGTATGAAACAAGATTACATCTCCTACTCCAAAGCTACAACAGGAGAGCTAATCATTTCAAAAATACACTGAGCCATTCTTCCTACCCTCCTCACCTTATTGTTGCTGTCATCCCGTTTCATGGTGGAAGGTCTAGCCTCTGTTTCCTGAGACTGTTTTGTAATATCCCTGTAATCCAGTTTAGAATCCTTGTCTTGCAGAGCTGAGATCCTTCCACTGACTCCTCTGGTAATACCACTCTGAGTAGATTTGATTTTACTGCTGCTTTCAGCCAACCTGGCACTTGCAGGTTTAAGACCCAATTCCTTGGCTGAAAGTTTCTTTGCAGCATTTATTTGATCTCTGAGTACAGGTTTTAGAAAACTTTTCTGGTTTTCAGATTTGGAAGCTATAGTTTTTGCCTTTGGAGAAGAGACCGTACCAGCCTTGATGCTTGATTTACTGCTGGGTGCACTTGACGTAGCCAGCGTACTAGTTTTACTAGTTTCATCAGGCTTACTGGCCTGGCACACTCCTTTATTTGGGTATGCCTTGATCCCAGTGTTTTCTGCAGGCTTTTCTTTCATTGCTACCACAATCTTTTCTACCTTCTCTGCAACCATCCTAGCATCATTCTTTTCAGCCTTCTCTGTTCCTATTTGCAGATCCATTTTGGTTTCCTTAGTATTAAATTCATTCTCCTCCTGTTCATCCATGTTACTTTTTCCAGAAATTCCGTTTTTGCTCATTGTCTTCTCATCCCCAGTGGAAATGCCTGGTGCCAGGGTCACAACACAAGTAGATGGTACTATTTCTGAAACAGTTTCATGTTTGCCTACTTCAGCTATAGCTTCTATCATAGCCTGTGTAATCCCAGAAAAGAAGTCTTCTGCTTCAGGTGGAGATTCTTCTAGAATTCCTTGGATGTTCCTTTCTTCTATAAATGCACTGTCAGATGTTGCTAATTCTGTTTCAGAATTAGTAATTTCTGCCTCTTCCTTCCCAAAGTCACTGGTATACACCTGCTGATTTAAAACAGACTCCTCTACATTTCTGGTGAATAATTCAATATTGGTTGGAATGGATTCTACAAGAGGAATTTCCACTTTGACTTCCTCTCCTTGAGTTTCAATTTCCAGCGTTGCAATAGCAAAGTCAGAGTCACATAGTATTCTGTCGGGTTCTTCATTACAAAACTCTTCCTGTTGTACAGAAGTTTCTGTCTGAATGCTGGGAACAGTTTCTTCTTCAACCTCACTAGGTTTAACAGAGGGACTATCAGCTGCTGTTTGCACCTCACTTTCATCAACTGGACTGTTTTTCAAGTCAGGGCTAAAAGTATTTAAAAACAAACAAAAAAGAACACAAACAAAAACACAAACAAAAATCAAACTATGATGAGAATTCAACCATCATAAATAATCCTGTTGATGCCAACCGTGAAGACTTCCTAATGCATTAATAATAAGCATAGGGAAATCTAGCCAATCAGCACTAAAATGGTTAAGATATCTTGATGTAAATATGTAAACAACATAAAAACTTTAAAGAGATCATCCAGTGCATTGAAGATTTCTTTTTAGTTCAAAGGAACACGGCAAAATTATAACCATTGATTGGATCCTTGTACTCATTTCAGTTATAATAAAATTTTTCCTTCTGTGTTAAATTTGCATCTTATTAGTAGGTCCTATCTTTCTAACAGTGGTAACTAAAATACATATGTAGCTTTACAATAAAACTAATTATCTACACACTGAAATCTGAAACCTTACCTAAAAGGAACAACATAAACGGAAACTGATAGTAAGTCACCTCTTTCTTTTTTGGGGAATGAGACAGATTTGTTTGTTTTAAATTTCCCAAGAACTGTATTTATTACTAATACTTAAAACATTCCTTGGAAGTTTTAATATTCTGTTGGATATTTATAGTTAGAGATGAAACTGATAGTAGTATCACCCTAACATAAATATGAGGTATTATTATAAAATATGTACCTTTGGCTATGAGAAGAAATATGTTAAAAGAAATATTTCCAGTTATAGAGAATATACAATTCCAATACATAACTTAAAAATATAAGTAAAGTTATTCATAATAAATGGAGGAAATAAATGTAACTGATCTTATTTCATAGTAGTCTTTCAAATGAAAAGTAAGCAAAAGTGAGTCTATAATTAAACTACTTTCATTGAGACAGAGACAGAATAAACTATATTAATGCTCCAAAGATCAGACGTAATTTTTAAGAGTAACAAGGAAAATCCAAGCTTCTAAAGAGAGTGTCCAGCATGTTAACACAAATTGAGGTTCAACAAATACATTCACTTAATTACATCAGAAGCAGCGGGTTGGAGGAAGACACCAGAGAGAAAGTGATCATGCCACATCAATACCTCATAGTAAAGAGTATCTACATTTTCCCCACTTTAAAAAAATAGGTGATGACATACCCCCTATGATATGCTTAAGAGGTGGCCATATATTCTTTATTGAACACAAGATAATGTCTATCTGTGTCCTGACATGTTAATATTTTAGAAGTTTGGGAAAAGTAAGTGCTATCACATAAGGGTCTAATAATTGGAACCAAAAAACTAGTCCTCTCCCTAAATTGGTGAGTTTAAACTTCCAAAGGGGAAAGCTTTAAAAGAACTTTTAAGTGTAAAGGCAAAGAGGCTGAGGAATTTAAGTTAAACAGCCAGTAACCATAGACCTTAATCGATACATTTATTCATTTATATAAGCATATAAGCTACCCTTCACACACTGAAAGGGTTTAAATGTTGTTTTAAATAATTCACGTCTCTTATATTAAAAAATACCAATGGCTGATTTTAAGTGTTCCAAATTTTTAGGACAAGGACAAATATGACAAAGACAAGAAAAAGTTGTGACATTCAGTTACAGCAGTTACATAAATATGATTTCTCAAAATATAAACATTTTGTTTTTAAATCACAAGACTCATTTCCAATGATGATAAGGATTAAATTCAAATTTCTGCCTCATTACAGAACTGTGTATTAACCCTAAAGCCTTTACAAATTAAGGGTATTACAAAAACACCAATCTACTGGTCTAGAAGAGACTACCAATGCGGATTTTGATTCCTGGCTCTAGAATACAGCAAGTCCTTCCCCTTTGCCATATTTAAAGTTTGTCAATTAAAAAAAAAAGCTATTATCTTTTCTATAAAACGAATCACTCACTATACAGCAGTTCCATATAGAGCATAGACCTACTTGGAAAATGGCTCAATTCCATATTTGTTTTTGTGCATGGTTTTTTTTTTTTTTTTTTAAATTACAGTGCTTTCTTCAAAGAATTCATTTACCAAAAATTAGTATCTAGTTTTCTGGCTAATATAGGAAAAAAAGTCTCAATATTCATCTAGTTAGCTTAGAAGTCAGCTTGAAATGTCAAATACATGTAATTATTAACACTAGAGGTCAAAGCAACCAGTCTTTCAGAAGATCAAAGGAAAAACAATCATTCTGGGAAATGACACAAAAAATTGATCCCAGGAAGGCAATCAGGATACAAGTATTCATTTCCCACCCCTATTCCCCCACCCCCCCCCTATAACACTAGAGTTTCAAATCTTCAGAAAAGGCATACAATAAAAGCTGGGAATGAGAACAATGGTAAGACTATACCATACAATTTACAAGAAACTTTAGACTGAGACTTAATACTGAAGAGATTAGTGTATATTTCAGAGAGCCACTGGATACTTCCCAACATTATGAATGAATCGGTGAAAATCTTATGTCCTTATTTTGAGCCTTAATCACATGATAAATAATGTTACATGGGGAAGACGAGAACAGGCAAAATATAGTTATTATCATATTAATATATTTATGTGAGATTTTCTTTCAGTAGAAAATATAATTAAATACTTCAACTATAAACAAACAGGCAAAAAAGCATCCATATTTCTCAGAATCAGTTTAACTCCAATACACAAATGTAAAGTATCTGGGCTAAAACCCACATCTTTTTCTCTAATGTCATATAAGTCAGGAAAAAAAACTGAGCGCAAAATGGGAATTAAAAAGTTATCAGTGCTAGAATTTTTAAATTAATTTTTAAGATTAGACATTTATCTCTAAATTCATTAAGAAATATATTTGATTTAAAAAGTCAAAACGAGGAAAAAATGACCAAAACACAGATGATGCCTATTCCTGCAGACCTAAAAGAAATTTTGTCAGATAAAATATATAAAATAGAATTTTCATAGAGCCTACTTACTTACCAGCCAGAGTTACTGTGGCCAAACTGTAGGTCTATCCTTACTACTACATGTGGCATTGTTACTTATTAAGCCATTCATGGGCTTTTATATCAAACATTGTTTTTGGTATTACTTCTTAGGCACCCTTTATAATAAAGAGTTAATATGCTAATTAGATTGGATGGCAGAAAGACCTTCCGGAAGGACCAGTGGGCGGGTGGCAGGGCTGCAGAGCTGTGAGGCCACCATGGCTGATCAAGGCAGCCAGGGCCGTGAGGGCCTACCCTTGCACGAATTTCGTGCATTGGCTCTCTAGAATATAACTGGTATGATGTACGACTTAAAGTCTGTGCTGACACAAACATCAAATCTATTGCTTTAAGTCACCAAAATATTTTAATGTACTCATAACCATCTTTATCATTTAAACGTCTCATTTTATAAATATTAATTACTGAGAAGAAAAATCGGTAGAACTTCCTATTTTTCTGTTCTTCAGGCATCTTACAATTAGTGCATTAAACAAAATAAACTCTCTACATTTTAAACACTTTCAAAATGCTCTCATACTTAAAAGCTCTTACTACATTAATTCCAACAAATAAGGGTAAATTAATTAACTATATAAAGGGAAGGAAAAAGAGTTTAAACTGTAAATCCCAATAAAGAGTAGTAACAGGGAACTTATTCATTGGTGGGGCAAAGGTGGTGATATGAGTGGATTCATCAGGATAAGAAAGTGATTAAAAAGACAATGTGGTCAAAACAAAGCTGTGAGTCACTATGTGTAGATTCTGAAGAACAAACTTTCATCCTCTGAAAATATAAAGCAGCACACATATTACTGTTTTATAAATATCCCTTTCCACACCCCAGCTATTTTTAAAAAGTATCAAAATACATACTGAACATTACCCTTTTGGTTTTAAATCTAAAATTTTAAAAGATTATGCAAAAAGATTGAAGTGTTAACATTGTAACTATTTTGGAAAAGAAACTCTAACATGAAGAATATAAAACTGACCACAGAGTCGAGTTGTTTAAGAGTCTTAGCAAAACATTTAATAAAGAAGCCATATTTATATATTTAACTCAAACTATGTTTATACAGTTTTTCTAAAAAGCAATCTGTAAATACCGAAACAAAAACAAAAATCACCCCATTGGTCAACAAAACCAAAAGAAAAAACCGTAACACTGATATATATACAAAATGAACATGTAACATAAGAAATTTTTGCTACAGGTGAATAATTACTACAAAATACAGAACTGAAATGCAGTAATTAACAACATACTAGATGGAAATGTTAGTGTACGTAAAGCCACATACCTTTCTTTTCCTAATTCTTGGTCTTTCTCAGCTTGAGCCTGTAACATAATTCCACATTTTAGAAGAGCCTATTACACTAAACTTTAAGTATTTCACCCATCAATGCAATGATTTCAATTCTTAAAATCTAAGCAAAAATAAACAAATAAATAAAACAAAAACTAACTACACTTAAAATATTTAAAATAAAAGTTAATTTTCAGTGTCCATATAACTATCAGGTTCTAGAATTTACTTCTCATTAAGGTTAGGTTATAGAGAAAAACTAACAATAGCAACTAATGAGAAAAATAAGTTTCCTTAGTGTTGACATAAATAGGAAAGAAACTTTTAACTTTAAAAACCTAGAGATACCACCTTTAGCTAAGAATAAATACAATCAATCTGAAATATCAACATCTTCATTGTGCAATTATTACAGAAAACTAGATCTATTTATAAGGGAAACTAGATGACTTGAAGTTTTCTACTCAAAAACATCTAGAAAAGTTGGACAAAATTTTAATAATAATCTTTTAAACACATACCCAAACCACCAAGAAAGCATTATTTGGGGCCCAAAATGGAAGCAGGAATTAAAATTCAGTGTCTATGTACCAACACTAGGCTAGGCACTTAGGGATACATCACAGTGAGTGAACAAAACAAGCAAAAATATATGCCCGTTATTTTAATTTCCTTTTAGTTAATTGAATTTATTGGGGTGACACTGATCAACAAAAACATACAGGTTTCAGGTGCACATCACCTGTGCACCATATTGTCTCTGTTCACCACCCCAAGTCAAGTCTCCAGCCATCACCATTTCTCTCTCCTATACCCTCCATCTCCATCCTACAATCACCACACTGTTGTCCACATCCACAAGTTCTTTTTTTATTTTTTTCTCAATCTCTCCACCCCTGGACCCTCCCACACAGATGTCAGCCTGCTCTCTATAAAACTACATGCCCTTTAGAGCTTACACATGCTAGCTGGAGGCTTTTTCTGTGGGAATTGTGTCCTCTGAGTTGAGAATTATCTTTCTACATATTTTGTCAAATTAAAAACTCAGACTTTTACTTAAAAAATAAATAAAAATTGAGTAATGTGCCCAGGGAGAATTCCTGGTGTGGGTCAGTTGGAGTTCCAGAGAAAAGGCTTTCTTTACTGAGGTATCTGGTGGGATATCTAGACTATATCATAATGATTTATGACTGAAATTAAAGATGGCAGTTGATAAGCTCCATCCACAGTGTTTCCATACAGTTTATATGATAGCATAGGAAATCTATACCAGATACCTTTAATTAGCTAATTTACTTCTTTATTTATAAATAAAAGAAAAAACATACAAATGCACAAAAGTGAACAAGTATATAAAAATGGCTGAGTGTATTACAGACAACTGAAGAGCTTTAAAAAAACCTCTAAAGAATATCTTCTCTAACGAATTTTTCTAAAAAATTCAACAGGATATGTATCATCTGCAAAACTGGTATAGGTGTTATTTCCAGAAAGACAGAACATTAAAACTGAAGATAAGAAAAAAAAATCGAAGAAATATTAGGAGGGAAACATTCACCAGATCCAGGAACACAGTAATCTTTAGACTTCCATAAATTCCTTTAGTCCTATAAGCAGGATCTAGAAAATAAGTCACAAGCTAAGATAAAACCTTGCTTACTGCACTAGCCCTATGATCGTCCTTGAAGACTTTTGAATCACCAATGTTCTTAACACCTTCGCTTTTCTAAAAACTTCTTGATTTATTCATGGTGCTTACTTCCTTCAGATCTCTCACCTAATTCTACCTCAGAGGGTCTGTCTATTCCTGACCACTCTAAAATACACATATTCCCATCCATCACTCTCTACCTATCCTTTATCTTGATTTGTCTCCATAGCACATCATTGCACATTTTACCACTGGACATTATATATAGTTCTTATCTGTTTATAGTCCATCTCCTCCACTAAATAAGTTCTTTGAAGACTGGGACATTGACTCCTCTGTCATCAATGTATTCCAATGTCTAAAGTAGGCTGGCATAGAAAAGGAATTAGATAAATATTTTTTTTAATGAATAAATGCTAAAAGCTTTCAAAGAGAAAAAATAGAATATATAAAGGTATGGTTACACTCAGCCTTCTCAGCAATACTGGTTAGGAAATAATAAAAGAAAAAACAATATGAGCATAGGATTCTCCACCTAGGCAAACTATCAATAAAATATTTTGTAAAGGAAAAATGAAGTCAGTTTCAAATATGCAGGGATTCATATTTAACAGTTTACTGCCCACACATACTTGCTGTAGAAAATCATTTGACAACACACTCTAGCAAACAGTAAAGAAGAGCAAGAAAAATAAATAAATAAAAAAAATATGTACCGCTGCATTCATTAGCTTCCTCACTCCCAAGCTCCAAGGGCCTTTCCTTTACCTTTATAACTTCTTTCCTACGTCCATTCCTTCTATAAATCACTTTTTCTACCTCCATGATTTTATAAATAAATGTATATATACAAATGTATGGTTGCTTTACAAAGAAAATGGCAAAAAATTTAGGATAGGGTTCAGAAAAATAGCTTTAAGAAGGTAATATATTCTATTTAAGTTATATGACTTGAATAACAATAAAGACAATCTTCTTTCAACAACAAAAAACAATTCCTAAACTATACAGGAAAGCCATAATCTAAAATAACAAAGAAAATGAAAACATACCATTTTGAGAAATGACTGGGAATATAAGTCACCTCTAAGCATACAAATTATAGATATATATTTCCTTCTTTATAGATCCCCTCTCGTCACTACTGAATTCTGCAGTAAATCTATATATATAAAACCCTAAGCGACCATTCAACAGGTTGCTATGACGCACACTGACCACCTGTGGGCAGACGCTCAATGCAGGAGCTGCCCCCTGGTGGTCAGTGTGCTCCCACAGCAGGAGCACCACTCAGCTGACCTATGGGCGCCAGCTGGCAAGAACAGCTGCAGCAGCATGAGCCTCTCCCGCCTCCAGGGCAGCACTACCACCAACAGGTATAGTGGGGCTAGGATGAGCGGGAGCGCACGGCGCCCAGACTGGGCTCAGGTTCCTCTGGCCACCTGTGTCTTCGCGCACTACTACTTCCCCTGAGGGGTCCCAGATTTTGAGTGGGTACAGGCTAGGCTGTGGGACCCCACTGGTGCACGAATCTGTGCACTGGGTATCTTCATAATCAAGATGTCTAAAAAAAGCAGACACTGGTTTTCAGTACTCAGAATTAAGCTTTAGTGCTTCATATGCTATAAACCATAATTACAGAATTAAAGACTGAAATGTACTACATGTAGAAGTAACTTAACAGAAAACAAAAATGGGGAGGACCATTTGAAGACAGGGTAATATAAGAAATGTTATAATTCATTATAAACATGATAAATTAAAAACTATTATTTAAAAACTCCAGGAGCAGGAATCACTTCGATTTCATAGTCTAATCCCTAGGTTAGGGCTTTCATTCTTATACTAGAGGCCCAATGCAAGAAATTAGTGCAAGGGGCTGGGGCCCCACTGCTACGGCTTCGTCCAGAAGGTTGTCCGGAAGGACATTTGGTCTAATTAGAATATCACGATTTTATTATTATAGATAGACCATTACAATACCTTGAAGTCTACTTGCCTCTACTATCCAATATGTCTTTTATTGAATAGATAAAATAGACACTATATGTGACATGCTCAAGATCACAAGGCTAATTTATTATGATGTAGGTAAGACTTTTACAATAAGACAAATGGGATCTCTAATCTCCTAAAATGTAAGAATAAGGTTCTGAGTAAGGGCTCAGGAAGTAAAGTAGCAATGTAAACAGAGGCTTTATGTAATTTCTGAACTCAGTTGAACAAAGCAATAACTTTAAAATGTATAAAAAAATGTAAAAAACAATGTTCTGTTGAGAAATAAGGACTAAAAATTTTCAAAATAATGAAATAATCAAGTTAAACTCCTTCAATTTGTGCTTGGTCAGTACCTATCATGATGCATTTACTTCTAGTGCTCTGTTTAATTTGGTTTTAATGTGAATTTTCATTTTCTTGAGCTATACAAGTTTTTTGTCATGTTAACAAACAGAAAACATCATTGAGTCACCAAATATAAGCTCTACTGTTTAGCTGCTGCTACTGTTGAACACACAAAGAAACTGTTAGAAAACATTAATTTGAATTTCAAAGGTGGACTATTTGTAGTTTTCATACATGTATTATTACTGCATAAGCCAAGAACCTGTAAAATCTTATTTCTTATACAAGAAGTAAGTTTATAATAAATATAAACAAATAAAAGAATAAAAAAACTGCCCTAACTGGTTTGGCTCAGTGGATAGAGCATCAGCCTGTGGACTAAAAGGTCCCAGGTTTGATTCTGGCAAAGGGCATGTACCTTGGCTGCGGGCACATCCTCAGTAGGAGGTGTGCAGGAGGCAGCTGATTGATGTTTCTCTCTCATCGATGTTTCTAACTCTCTCTCTCTCTCTCTCTTCCTCTCTGTAAAAAAATCAATAATATATATATATATATATATATATATATATATATATATATATAGAATAAAAAATGTCTTTGTACCACGGCAAAGCCAAAATGAGCTCAAAGTAGTCTTTGCATTCTGGAGATAACCATATTACACTCTACACATATGTCCAAAGTAAGTTTTATGCTAATTTCCCAAAATTACCTCAATTTATTCTCAAATTTATACTACTCCATAAAATACAAATTGGAAGTGATTGCAAAACAAATTTTTAAATGAAATAATCTAAATGCAGAACCAGTTTGATTACTTTCTAAGAATATAATTCTTGAAATTACCTTCGGTATATATCACACCACTTTGGGAGAATGACCTTCATGCTTTATTTTCTAAAAGCACACAAGTTGAAACAAAAAAACAATCTTACCTCTAATGAGTTCACCTTTGGAGATAATGTACAGGTCAATACACGGTCACCTATGTTCTGTGGATTTTGTTTCAGAAAGCTGTACATTGACTGGGCAGATTCAGGACTATCTAACTGAAGAATTGCCTTTGGAGAAGATAAAAAAAGTAAGAATAGTTTCTAAAATCATTAAAAAAAGAATTACCGTATCACCCAGCAATTCCACTATTTGGTATATATTCAAAAGGATTGAAAGAAGGGACTTGAACAAATATTTTTGTACATTGATGTTCACAACTAGAGGCCTGGTGCACAAAATTCATACATGGATAGGCTCCCTAGGCCTGGCAGGCGATCAGGGCTTTCCTTCCCTGGCTGCCAACTGCCAGCAGGAGCCTTGCTTTGTTCCGCACCACCCCTGGTAGTCAGTGCAAGTCATAGTGAATGAGCAAACTCTCGGTCTCCAGGTTGAACTCTCGAGGGGACATTTTGCATATTAGCCTTTTATATATATATATAGATAGCAAAAAGGTGACAGCAACCCAAGTGTTTATCGAAAGGGTGGTATATATGAACAATAAAGTATTTTCAGCCTTAAAAATAAAATTCTGATATATGTTATCACACATGTTGGGAGACATTATGCTAAGTGAAATAAGCCAGTTACAAAAGGACAAATAAGGTATGATTCCACTTATATGAGGTACCTAGAGTAGTCAAATTCAAAGAGACAGAAAGCAAAATAATAGAATGGTAGGCTAGGAAGAGTGAGAATGTGGAGCTACTGTTTAATAGAAAGATGGATAGTGGTGATGATTGCACAATGTGAATATGCTTAATGCCACTAAACTAACATTTAAATATAGTAAGGTAGTCCTGACCGGTTTGGCTCAGTGGATAGAGTGTCAGCCTGCAGACCTAAGGGTCCCAGGTTCGATTCCGGTCAAGGGCATGTACCTCGGTTGCGGGCACATCCCCAGTGGGGGGTGTGCAAGAGGCAGCTGATTGATGTTTCTCTCTCATCAATGTTTCTAACTCTCTATCCCTCTCCCTTCCTCTCTGTAAAAAACCAATAAAATATTTAAAAAATAAAAATAAAAAAATAAAAAAATAAATATAGTTAAGGTAGTAAATTTTATGTTATTTTACAATAAAGAATCTTTAATTTTTGAAAGTATGAATATATGTTTTTCCAGATTTCAAACATGTGATTTAAAAGGTAAGGTTAATCCTTATTTCAAAGTAAACAACAGAAAACAATTCTTAAAATGTTGCAAAGTCAAGGCAAAATTGAAAACAGAGTGTGGCTCAGTTGAAGCATTGTCCCAACACCTATTCTGGGTAAGATCCCTGGATCAGGGTGTGTGCAGAATTCAAATTATAAAATAAAAAGTTAAGCAAAGTAGGGGATGAGGAAGAACCAAGAGAATTAAAAAGTCTAATTATTTTGAATTCCTTATGCCATCTGTCAACTCCTTTCCATCCTATATCATTATTTCTAAAGTACCAAATATGTTAGCAGCATGTCAAAGAAATTAATAACTAGTTGTTGGTCAATTAGCTACTTTTATAAAGCAAATATTTCCAACTTTCATATGAAACCCTAATTTTCTAGGTAATATAAGGTTGATCAAAATCTACTTTTAATGGACATGTATCTGAATTAACATTAAACTTTGAGGGCATAGCAAATGTAAAGAAGTTAATGTCTTTTAAGGGACGAAACCACAGCAAAGAAGTAAGGAATGATCATTTTTTAAAAAATATATATTTTACTGATTTTTCACAAAAAGGAAGAAAGAGGGATAGACAGAAACATCGATGAGAGAGAAACATCGATCATCCGCCTCTTGCACACTCCCCACTGGGGATGTGCTCGCAACCAAGGTACATGCCCTTGACTGGAATTGAATCCAAGACTCTTGAGTCCGCAGCCCGACACTTTATCCACTGAGCCAAACTGGTTAGGGCAGGAATGATCATTTTATACTTCTTTCCATATAACTAAACAAAGAGACCCAACTCTCTATGTGTTTTATGGCTGGAAGGGACCTTAGAAAATACCTGGCAACACCCTTTTATTTTACAAATAAGAAGTGTAAAGCAACTTAGCCAAGGTATAAAGGTGGTGAAAGCTAGATAAACTCAAGTCTAAAACTTCCCCTTAAGTTAATGCTCTTTGCACTACAGTATCTTTCATCTGTTGTGCAAGTTTTATTTCCCCTTAAAGCTAGGTTCTAGGAGAAAGACCATCTCTTCCTTCTTGTCACAGCCCAAAGAAAATAAACTCATCTATCTGCTATGAGGCTGAGTAATGCTTATAGGTGCTTCAATTCAGAAGATGAATTAAAAGTTGCAGACCATAATAATATAGATTTAGTTTTATATTCTTTACAGAACACACTGATAAAAATAGAAGGGACTTTGTTACCTTGTTTTTATTACTCAAGAATATATGGTGATCCACTTTTCCAAACTGAAGACCAACACATAGTACACACTGAAGTCCATCTTCTGGTAAGTTATTAAGATGTATAAATCGATTGTATATATTTTCTGTGTTTGCCTGTAGTTTTTTTTTTTTTTAAAGAGAGCATAGGAAAAGAAAAACACAGCTGAAGTATCAAATGTATAACACAGATTAACAGCATTTAATTTTAAAATTAGTGCTAAGGTTTCCTTTAATTTCTAGCAGGTGAACACATCAACAACTGAGGCTTCTATCCATTAAACAAGTCTAGGAAAGCACTTAACGCAAAACTCACCTCTGGATTATTTTCTTTAATCAAGGCTGTAAATAGAGCTTCCTAGGAAAGCAAAAGGAACAAGTCTGAAGGTGTACATCATTCTTCATATTTTTAATTAGTCAAGATTTATAATAGCATTTATGAATAATCATTAATGTCACAAAAAATAAATTCAGCAAAAGTTCTATTATTTCCACATCTTTCCTTCTTCTTAAACAAGTTATGCAAGTCCCACCCTACCCATACACCTAATTCGTCCTATTCCCCTAAGTACATTAAAGATTAATAAGGTTGTACCATTTAGGGGAGGGACACTCAAATTCACATACAAGGAGTAAGGTATTTAATTTAGCAAATAGGAGATTCAAATTATAAAACAAAAAGTTAATTAAGCAAAGTAGGCGATGAGGAAGAACAAAGATGTAGGTTAGTAAAAAACAACAACTTAGGATATTAAGTGTATAGCAATTTGGTGCTGCTAATTATAAAGAGGCTAAGAGTGGCGTGAGACAAGGTCAAAGGTAATGGAAGGCTTACATGTACAAGAAGGAAACTTTATCTTATGTGACTGTAGTTCTTAATACTACTAACATGTATCAAACAATCCCAGTAATGGTACCACATTAAGTGATTCTCAATAGAAGGCTTTTTCAAAATAGATGCATTTCTACCTTGCTCTAGTGATTCTAACATTTCTGCCTTGTGCCTCTTAGCTTTTGATTGTAGGCAACACAAAAACAATGAAGAGTTTTTAAATCAGTTAAATTTGAACAGACTTAAATTTTATGTCAGTCTCAGGACTTTGTGGAGAAACATTTTCAGGGAGACAAAAATGAAGGCAGAGCGAAGTCCTGTGCACCACAGAGCCGTGGTTCCATCCCCGCCCAGGCAAATCCAAGAGGCAACCACCGATCAGTGTTTTCTCTGACATCGATATTTCTCTCTCCGCCCCCTCTCCCTTCCTCTTTCTAGAATCAATGAAAAACATATTCTTGGGTGAGGATTAAAAAACAAAAAAGGGCCTAGCCGTTTTGGCTCATTGGTTCATTGGATAGAGCGTCAGCCTCCGGACTGAAGGTCCTGGGTTGCAGGCTCGATTCCCAGAGGCTGTGCGGGAGGCAACCAATCAAGGTGTCCCTCTCACAATGTTTCTCTCTCGCTGTCTCTCCCCCTCCCTTCAACTTTCTAAAAAAATCAGTGGAAAAATATCCTCTAGTGAGGATTAATAACAACAAGAACAACAAATGAAGGTAAAGGATATAAAGAACTACTTTACTAGGAGGTTTTAAGAATTAAAACTTAAGAAGTGAAGCAATGGTGAAACAGTGAATGGAACGAACAGAGAACAAACTCCAGAAATATTTAGAATTTAAGAGCGTTTATAAGAAATAAGAGAAAAAAAACTGAAGATAACCTCTGGGTTTGTATGACAGATAACAGCAGATATAAGGGTTCAAACATTAGTACAGACAATACTCTATAAATAATAGTTAACCTTCCCGCCAATCAAACATACAAGAGGAATAGGATTCCCTCAAAATGGAAATAACTCTAAAACAGTGAGATGGCAGGCAATGGAGAGACAGAAAGAATCTTTCTCATCGCTGTCTGAGAGAAAATATGAACCAAAGAAGAAAACTAAAGAATTATGACAACAATAAATTTAGTAAAAATGTAATTAAAATTGTAGTGTTATTTACCTCATCTTTTACACTCATGTTTTCAGGAGCCATACTCATTGAGAGTTGATTTCCATCCACTGATATTGGAAAGCAGGTATAAAATTTTATCATGGAATCTGCAGATTTTCTATTTATTTCAATAATAGCCTTTTAAAACAAATTACAAGAATGGAAGAGTCTTATTTAAGTTACTTTTTCTTGAAAATATTTAGTACTTAAGGAATCAAATAAATTGAAAAACTTAGCAACTTTTTTGAAGATACAAAAATGCATTCCTCAGAAACATGAAGACCAATAAATTCAGTATATTACAACGATAAGCAAGATATAATAACTGAACTCATAAGACAACACTAAAGAAAAAAACAGATGACATTCTAGTAAATGACATTAAGAAAAATCTTATTTATCACTTATTTTGAAAATTCCTTAGCTTAAAACAGCTTAATTATTTTGAGGTACTACTTTTAAATCTTTTCTTTGTGAACTTAATGTTTTTCAAAAATGTGCTTGCAGAGAACAGCTATCTGTTATCAACACTTACCTTTTTATGAGATGATAAAATCAAAATATCCTTTGTATCACCAAATGGTTTTACTAGGTTGTAAACTTCTTCTATAGAATATCCTTTATTTGGCAAATTAGAAATAAGTACCATACACATTTCCTCTGTTTCCTTCAAAACAAATTTAAGAACTGACATTAAAATTTTTTTAGCTTTTATATTTACCTAAGCTTACACTGCAGATAATGTTATGTTAGCATTTAAGTTGCATTTAATATTAAAATTGGCCAATTCTGAAAGTTGGTCTGAACTTAAAATTAAAATCAAATTTCCTATCTTCAAGTACATAGAATAATTTCAGCCACACCACCTGTCATCTTTAATTCTTTTTCTCAGTAACTGTTTAAAAACATGAGTTTGTCTCTGACTACAATTCCTTCCTTTTAGTTACATATCCTTTTATCTTACTGAATAAAATAATCACTTTTAGACAATATAAAAAAAGCTTATCTGGTTTTTTTTTTTTTAGCCTCCTTCCCCACTACAAAGCAAATAGTTTCTTTTCTGCATTCTCTTCTATCAGATCTATTTTATTCTTCAACATGACTCATCAATGCCAATATTTCCTTTAGTAAATGTTGGGGAAATCCCCAAAGGTTTACAATAGTAAATTTGCCAAATTTTGACTTTTCTTTTGAAAAAAATAATGTGGGAAGTTATAATTTTCATGAGTTGAGAATGATTTTAACGAGTATGTCAACTGTGTTCGTCAATGGTTCCTTCTAAAGTGCTTTTAGTGAATTTAAAATACTCTATTAGTGCTTTAAAATGGTCTTCCTAAAACAAATTAGGAAGTTATACTAGTTCCTACTTGGAAAATGTATCTACCAGTCTAAAAACTTACGCTTAGCACCTGAATGATCTTAAAATCTTAACCAATAAAATCTAAATTAATGAGATTTTAATATTTATAATACCAGATGTAACTACAGGAAAAAAATGAGAACTTTCTGCACTTCAAATAAAACTGCAAACTCCACGTGCTCTTTTAAAAACAAAACGAACAACTGGTATTCTAAACATTAACACATCATCCTGGCTGGAGTGCTTAGAGCACTGGCATGAACACTGAAGGGTCTCAGGTTCCATTCCTGGTCAAGGGTAGTAACTGGATTGCACATTCATCCTGGTCCAGTCCGCCCAATCAGGGCTCATGTGGGAGGCAACCATTTGCTGGTATAGATGTCTCTCCTGCCACTCCCACCCCCTTCTGTTCTCTACAAAAAGCAATAGAAAAATATCCTTGGGTGAGAATTAACAAAAAATAAAATAATAAATATTAACACTTATCTATACTTTGCCTCTAAAATAAAGGAAAAAAGGATTTCACAAAATTACACTGATTCTATTTTGACAACTTGTTTACTCAAAACATCAGTTTGGCCTAATGTTTTGTTTTTAGTGAAAAGTAATCCTCATGAACTTGTACACTTATTGATATGCCTTTCCTAAATTTTTCGGACTTACTCTGCAGCTCAAGCTTTTGAACTCAAACCGTATTTTAAAAGTTTTTATTTTTATAAAGCAGGGTTTTTTCACCATGTCATATCATGCACATTTTTTTGTTGTTAATCCTCACCCAAGGATATTTTTCCATTGATTTTGAGAGAGAGTGGAAGGGAGAGGGAGACACAGAAAGACTGATGTGAAAAAGAGACATTGATTGGTTGTCTCCCACCCACATCGTGACCAGGGCCGGGATTGAACCTGCAACCAAGGTATGTGCCCTTGATTGGAATCGAATCCCGAACCTTTTAGTCCAAGGGCCAGTGTTCTATACACTGAGCCCAACAGGCTGGGGCTCTTCTACATTTTTATGTGTGTTTATAGTAAAAGAAAATATACTGTGTCAAAATTTCCAAAACTTTAAAAAAGGTGAAATATAAAAAAGTGAAATATAAAAACTGACCTTGTTATTAACTGTTTCATTTTCTGTAACCACCAAAGCAGCTTCTTAAAATACAAAATAAAATAAGAATTCATGCAGAAATATTTCATTTATCAAGATCCTAAAAGTACTAAATAGTAACTACATGAACATGTATAAAACTGACAAAAGAGTAAAGAATTTAAGTAGGAAGTAGTTACATAAGTAACAATGGGTTTTAAATAATACATTTAGTTTTATGTTAAGAACAAAATTTCAGAATAATCAAGAGACAGGGTGCAGAGCTGAATCATAATAGTCTTAATTTCACTTAGGTTATGACAGTGGTATTTAAAAGTATACATATATACATACACACAAACACAACACATGAAATTAAATACTTTATTTTCTTAAAATTAAATTTTCTATCTATAAAGTAAGAGAACAAAATAAAATTTGTATTGACCTACCTGAAGCAGTTTCTTTAGTGGCTTTGACTTCTATACTGGTATTTACTTCAGAGTTTTCTGCATGAAATAGTCTGCTTTAATAGTCTAGAAAAACACACTAATATAATTAAACTAATGAATCTAAACAGGAACTTAAGCTAGTTTTATTTTGTCACTTCAACTCTCTTTAGGATGTTCTGATTTAAGTCAAAGATAACATAAGTTTCTCTTTGAAAACAAAACAATCCCTTAGAAGATTTTTATGCAATAACTTCAAAAATATACCTTGAATGTACACCAAGAGGATCTAAAGAAAAACATGAAATGACAGCATTTCAAGGTTACCTTGTACAGTTAGAGCTTTATTGGCATCTTTGTTTTTGACAATGCCAGCCTTTTTGATTTCTAGAGACTTCTTTCCACTGGACTTTGCTGTCAAAAGCAAAATTGAACCATTATTCTAAGGTCTGTTTGGTCATTTAGTATGTTTCACACTAATATATTAGTAAGTAAGTAGTGCAACTTAATTATAAAGGCAGTTATTTTATACATATTTACTTCCATTTATTTTATTCTCTTTATTGTTTAAAGTATTACATACTTCTTTTCCATTTATTTTCAATACCTGTTTACCAATAATATTTAAAGCAAATGGGAGAAACCAAGATGGCGGCATAGGGAAACACAGGGAATTGCTGCCTCGCACAAACATTTCAAAACCACAATAAAAAGAGAAAAAACAGACACCACCCAGACCCACAGGAAAGCTGGCTGAGTGGAAATTCTACAACTAGAAAGAGACTGAGACTCAGAGGAGGTTCGGAAGTACAGAGGTACAGAGGCGTGCGCGGGCTCAGGGAGAGGGCTGGCAGCTGAGGACGCGGTTGTCTTTTTCATACTGGAGGGAGCACAAGCTCCCAATGGCTCTGAACTCCAGTTCCAGGCGAGTTTCTGGGGACCCAGACTCATATGGGGAGGAGCTGGACTGTCTGGCACTATCTGGCACCGGGAGGATCTCCAGAGCGGCTTTCTCTCGGCGGTGCCAAAGGTCACTGAGACCCAGTGCCTCTTAGGGCAGGGCTGAGAATCAGCCATAGCTGTTTGCTCCACCCTGTAGATTCCCCGAGACCCTGTCCCACCCAAAGCTAAAATAACATGTCCTTGGAGTTCCAAGAGCCAGTGTACCCAGTGGTCACAGCAGGACGACCCAGACTACAACTCCCCTGACTCATAAGGGATGCACTCAGGGGGCAGACTCAGAGGGCACCAAAGCCCCACTGAAGCAAGTCTTGCCCCATAAGGGTATCTCCAGCATAGAAGTTCTCCCACCACAGACACGGCTGATTCTCACAGCCAAGTGGCCTGGAGGTCAATTCCTCTCAGTGATACCAACAATAATTAAGGCTTAGCTACAACAAGACTCTGCACAAAGCCAAAAAGTGGTGCAACAAGAATGCTCACCTCAGGTAACTGGGGAGGCTGAGCCACTGGGCCCTATAGGAAACCTAGCACAGAAAGCCACTCTATCAATGTAGGGAAGCAGCCAAAATGTGGAGACAAAGAAACAGGTCACAAATGACAGAAATGGAGGAAAGCAAACAACAGGATATAGAGTTCAAAACCACAGTTATAAGGCTTTTCACGAATGTTCTAGAGACTGCCGATAAATTTAGTGAGACCCTCGAGGATATGAAAAAGGACCAGCTAGAAATTAAGCATACACTGACTGAAATAAAGAATAATATACAGAGATCCAACAGCAGACTAGAGGATCGCAAGAATCAAGTCAAAGATTTGAAATACGAAGAAGCAAAAAACACCCAACCAGAAAAGCAAAAAGCAAAAAGAATCCAAACATATGAAGACAGTGTAAGGAGTCTCTGGAACAACTTCAAGTGTACCAACATCAGAATTATAGCGGTGCCAGAAGAAGAGAGAGAACAATATATTGAAAACTTATTTGAAGAAATAATGACAGAAAACTTCCCCTACCTGGTGAAAGAAATGGACTTACAAGTCCAGGAAGCGCAGAGAACCCCAAACAAAAGGAATCCAAGGAGGACCACACCAAGACACATCATAATTAAAATGCCAAGGGCAAAAGACAAAGAGAGAATCTTAAAAGCAGCAAGAGAAAAGCAGTCAGTTACCTACAAGGAGGCACCCATACGGCTGTCAGCTGATTTCTCAACAGAAATTTTGCAGGCCGGAAGGGAGTGGCAAGAAATATTCAAAGTGATGAATAGCAAGAACCTATAATCAAGATGACTTTACACAGCAAAGCTATCATTCAGAATTGAAGGTCAGATAAAGAGCTTCACAGACAAGAAAAAGCTAAATGAGTTCATCACCACCAAACCAGTATTATATGAAATGCTTAAAGGTATCCTTTGAGAAGTGGAAGAAGAAGAAAAAGTAAAGATAAAAATTAGGAAGTGCAAATACATATCTATCAACAAGTGAACCAGAAAATGAAGTGAATAAAAAAATCTGATGAACAGAATAAACTGGTGAATAGAATAGAATCAGGGGCATAGAAAGGGAGTGGACTGACAATTCTCAGGGGGAAAGGGATGCTGGGGGTGTGGGAAGAGAATGGACAAAAGTTTTACATCTATGGAGGAGGACAGTGGGGGGGGGGTGGTTAAG